>JADBJO010005625.1:67596-77596 GCA_016801955.1 Conus betulinus | reverse complement strand
TGAGAGGCTATAAGTATTTACTTATTGGACTCTTTGATAAAGAAATAAAGAATTCATAGGTTTATACCGGTGATTCAGAAAAATTTCTAATTGTCTATTCAGAAAGCATGGGAATAAATTGTGTGCGTGTGTGTGTGTGTGTGTGTGTGTGCGTGCGTGTGTGTGTGTGTGTGTGTGTGTGTGTGTGTGTGTGTGTGTGTGTGTGTGTGTTCATATAATATGACCGCTGACTTTTATGAGGCGACGGCCCTGATATGGCACTTTGTGGCCAGCTGGTCTGTAAGCGACATGAATAGTGTTACGTTTGTCAGGGGGGAAAACTCTTTCTGATATTCCTTATGCGGTAAAGTATGTGCGCATTGGCATACATCTGGTACATGTGATGGACGTAAGCAGTTTTTTTTTTTTTTTTTTACATGTTGAATGCGCGATGAACAACATACGGCTCCAACTTTGCAAAATTGCACTTTTCAGCAAAACATAGAAATGAGAAACCACAAAAGCGCCACTACCCCCACCACCACCAAAAACTAAAGACAACTTCAGTTAACAAGAAAAAAGAAATAAAGGCAGTTAAATCCATGAAACCAACGATTGTGTTTTCGGTACACTAGCAGACAATACTGAAGCTCGGAAATCTTAGGTGAACCTCTTACCAAGATAGGGTAGTCTCCATTTTGTCTGTTCGGTGAGTGCAGAAGAATGTCACATTCTGATATCACACTCTGGAAAACACAGCGGTCAGTGCAGAATGATGTCACAGCATGCTGGAAAACACAGCTGCCAGTGAATGCAGAATGATGTCACAGCATGCTGGAAAACACAGCTGTCAGATGAATGCAGAATGATGTCACAGCATGCTGGAAACACAGCTGTCAGATGAATGCAGAACGATGTCACAGCATGCTGGAAAACACAGCTGTGAGTGAACGCAGAATGATGTCACAGCATGCTGGAAAACACAGCTGCCAGATGAATGCAGAACGATGTCACAGCATGCTGGAAAACACAGCTGTCAGTGAACGCAGAATATTGTCACAGCATGCTGGAAAACACAGCTGTCAATGAATGCAGAATAATGTCAGCATGCTGGAAAAACACAGCTGTCAGTGAATGCAGAATGATGTCACAGCATGCTGGAAAACACAGCTGTCAGTGAACACAGAATGATGTCACAGCATGCTGGAAAACACAGCTTTCACGTGGATGCAGAATGATGTCACAGCATGCTGGAAAACACAGCTGTCAGATGATGCAGAATGATGTCACAGCATGCTGGAAAACACAGCTTTCAGATGAATGCAGAATGATGTCACAGCATGCTGGAAATCACAGCTGTCAGTGAATGTAGAATGATGTCACAGCATGCTGGGAAACACAGCTGTCAGATGAATGCAGAATAATGTCACAGCATGCTGGAAAACACAGCTGTCAGTGAATGCAGAATGATGTCACAGCATGCTGGAAAACACAGCTTTCACGTGGATGCAGAATGATGTCACAGCATGCTGGAAAACACAGCTGTCAGTGAATGCAGAATATTGTCACAGCATGCTTGAAAACACAGCTGTCAGTGAATGCAGAATATTGTCACAGCATGCTGGAAAACACAGCTGTTATGTGAATGCAGAATGATGTCACAGCATGCTGGAAAACACAGCTGCCAGTGAATGCAGAATGATGTCACAGCATGCTGGAAAACACAGCTGTCAGATGAATGCAGAACGATGTCACAGCATGCTGGAAAACACAGCTGCCAGTGAATGCAGAATGATGTCACAGCATGCTGGGAAAACACAGCTGTCAGATGAATGCAGAATAATGTCACAGCATGCTTGAAAACACAGCTGTCAGTGAATGCAGAATGATGTCACAGCATGCTGGGAAAACACAGCTGTCAGATGAATGCAGAATAATG
This sequence comes from Conus betulinus, assembly GCA_016801955.1. Taxonomy (NCBI): domain Eukaryota; kingdom Metazoa; phylum Mollusca; class Gastropoda; order Neogastropoda; family Conidae; genus Conus; species Conus betulinus. Next base: position 75,678 of record JADBJO010005625.1, on the reverse strand, counting down.
TCAGCATGCTGGAAAACACAGCTGTCAGTGAACGCAGAATGATGTCACAGCATGCTGGATAACACAGCTGTCAGTGAACGCAGAATGATGTCACAGCATGCTGGAAAACACAGCTTTCACGTGGATGCAATGGTGTCACAGCATGCTGGAAAACACAGCTGTCAGATGAATGCAGAATGATGTCACAGCATGCTGGAAAACACAGCTGTTACGTGAATGCAGAATGATGTCACAGCATGCTGGAAAACACAGCTGTCAGTGAATGCAGAATGATGTCACAGCATGCTGGAAAACACAGCTGTCAGTGAATGCAGAATGATGTCACAGCATGCTGGAAAACACAGCTGTCAGATGAATGCAGAATGATGTCACAGCATGCTGGAAAACACAGCTTTCACGTGGATGCAGAATGATGTCACAGCATGCTGGATAACACAGCTGTCAGTGAACGCAGAATGATGTCACAGCATGCTGGAAAACACAGCTTTCACGTGGATGCAGAATGATGTCACAGCATGCTGGAAAACACAGCTGTCAGATGAATGCAGAATGATGTCACAGCATGCTGGAAAACACAGCTGTTACGTGAATGCAGAATGATGTCACAGCATGCTGGAAAAAACACAGCTGTCAGTGAATGCAGAATGATGTCACAGCATGCTGAAAAACACAGCTGTCAGATGAATGCAGAATGATGTCACAGCATGCTGGAAAACACAGCTTTCACGTGGATGCAGAATGATGTCACAGCATGCTGGAAAACACAGCTGTCAGTGAATGCAGAATGATGTCACAGCATGCTGGAAAACACAGCTGTCAGTGAATGCAGAATGATGTCACAGCATGCTGGAAAACACAGCTGTCAGATTAATGCAGAATGATGTCACAGCATGCTGGAAAACACAGCTTTCACGTGGATGCAGAATGATGTCACAGCATGCTGAAAAACACAGCTGTCAGATGAATGCAGAATGATGTCACATCATGCTGGAAAACACAGCTGTTACGTGAATGCAGAATGATGTCACAGCATGCTGGAAAACACAGCGGTCAGTGAATGCAGAATGATATCACAGCATGCTGGGAAACACAGCGCGGTCAGTGGATGCAGAATGATGTCACAGCATGCTGGAAAACACAGCTTTCAGATGAATGCAGAATGATGTCACAGCATGCTCGAAAACACAGCTGTTACGTGAATGCAGAATGATGTCACAGCATGCTGGAAAACACAGCTGTCAGTGAATGCAGAATGATGTCACAGCATGCTGGGAAACACAGCGGTCAGTGAATGCAGAATGATGTCACAGCATGCTGGAAAACACAGCTGTCAGTGAATGCAGAATGATGTCACAGCATGCTGGAAAACACAGCTGTCAGTGAATGCAGAATGATATCACAGCATGCTGGAAAACACAGCTGTTAGGTCAATGCAGAATGATATCACAGCATGCTGGGAAACACAGCGGTCAGTGAATGCAGAACAGTATCTTATTCTGATATCACATGCTGGAAAAAGCAGCAAAAGGGAAAGAGATTTGTTGAAAGCTGTAGAAAGAAATGGTCCAGGTTGTGTTAGGACAGGAAGATTTTTGTTCTTGTGGAACACCTTTTTCTCTGTTCGTATTGGGTTTTTCTCCCAAATAAGACTTGCTCGTGTAAAAAAAGAAAGTATTCTTCTGCTTGTTGTGTTTGTCTGTGTTGGATTCATTTGTCAAATTAAGACTCGCTTCCACTGGAAAATAAATTTTGAATGATTTCTGGAAGTCATTACAGAGGGATGCTACAAGCTGATAGAGAAACAAGAGAAACATAGGTGTGAGAGAGGTTTTTTTTTTTTGTGTGTGTGGTTAACTCATGCTGTCTGACATTCAGACAACTCCACAGGGATGTTTCCCCTCATCCAGTTTAAAACCTAACGCGCTGGGATTCTATTCCACATCATAGTGCCCTTTACTTTGTCGGCAATTGACTGTGAGATTCCAGTGATAGAGGGATCTGAATCTCACATAACGTATAACTGACTATGAGATTCCAGCGATAGAGGGATCTGAATCTCATATAATGTACAAAGCAAGCAGGAAAGAATTGCTTAACCAGGGCAGGACAACTTCATTTTTTTTTTTTTGAGCAGCCAGATGTAGTAGATTGAAAAAAAAAAATACTACTAGCCTGCCAAAGTTTTTGCTTGACTGAGATTTCAGAGAGAAAAAGATAAAGTGGTTTTACACTCTCTCTCTCTACTCGTGACACGCGGCTAGCTTTAACCTACAGCCATACATGTATGATGTAGATAATTTCACTACAGCCATACATGTACGATGTAGATAATTTCACTACAGCCATACATGTACGATGTAGATAATTTCACTACAACCATACATGTACGATGTAGATAATTTCACTACAGCCATACATGTACGATGTAGATAATTTCACTACAGACATACATGTACGATGTAGATAATTTCACTACAGCCATACATGTACGATGTAGATAATTTCACTACAGCCATACATGTACGATGTAGATAATTTCACACAACAGCCATACATGTACGATGTAGATAATTTCTACCAGACACTGTGCTTGCTAGGAACAGGTTTCTGGTTTCATCATTTTAAGGAACTCAACCCTTCTTGGGAAACAAGGAGAACAGTCTTCTTATGTGAAAGCTTTGCCTTGGTAACTTAAATCAGCAGAGATTTCACAAAAAACAAACAAACAAAAGACTCGATGCTTTTGACACTAAGTGCGTAAGTAAGATCTTGGGCATCAAACGGTCAGACTTTACTCCAAAGAAAGAGGTCAGGGAGAGGTCCAGACAGCTCCCCGTGTCAACCATCATCTGCAGACGGCACCTCCACTGGCTGGATCATGTCTCAAGATTACCCTCATCAAGACCTGCAAACCAAGTGCCCCAGCAGGCCAGAGAGAAAGAGGACGACCCAGGATGAACTGGCGACAGACAGTGGAGAGAGACCTCAGACTTGTTGACAGAGGATGGAGTGACACCAGCAAACTGGCTGAGGATCGTGCACAGTGGAGCGCCTTGACTGCCTCATGCGTCAAAAGACGCGGGAGCAGCTGAGTCTAAGTAAAGAAAATTGTGTTCCAGTCCAAGCGTCTTGTTCCACCAAGTTGAAATCGCTACTTTATTGTCTGTCTTTGACCATGTTTCTTTGAGAGTTAACGACAGTGCTGCCGCAAGAATCGCTGTAAATATTTCTGCGCTTTGACTAAACTGAAGAGCGGGAATTGAGATGAAAACAAAAAAGTGAAATCTTTCACCAGATGTCAGTTCATTCTGCCCAGAGCTTGTACAAGCCATTGTTTTTTTTCTTCCCACAGACTCATCAGTTCTGTAGTGTATTGTGAGTGTGACCTTTTTGTTAGAAAGCTGTACTCATACGGTCCATCTCAATGTCGTTCATCTCTCCATCTTCCTCGCCTACCTCTTTCTCAACTTTTCTACAGCCCTCATACCAGATTCAAGTTTTCTCCTGGCCTCTTGCTGTTCTCTTGAGGTGGGTGGACAGGGATCTGCTGGTGGTGTTCTGCTGCTGGTGGTCTGTGGTGGTGGTCTGCTGCTGGTGTTCTGCTGCTGGTGTTCTGCTGCTGGTGGTCTGCTGGTGGTGGTCTGCTGGTGGTGGTCTGCTGGTGGTCTGCTGGTGGTGGTCTGCTGGTGGTCTGCTGCTAGTGTTCTGCTGCTGGTGTTCTGCTGCTGGTGTTCTGCTGGTGGTGGTCTGCTGGTGGTGGTCTGCTGGTGTTCTACTGGTGTTGTTCTGCTGGTGGTGCTCTGCTGGTGGTGCTCTGCTGGTGGTGTTCTGCTGGTGTTCTATTGGTGTTCTGCTGGTGGTGTTCTGCTGGTGTTGTTCTGCTGGTGGTGCTCTGCTGGTGGTGCTCTGCTGGTGTTCTATTGGTGTTCTGCTGGTGGTGTTCTACTGGTGTTGTTCTGCTGGTGGTGCTCTGCTGGTGGTGCTCTGCTGGTGGTGTTCTGCTGGTGTTTCTATTGGTGGTGTTCTGCTGGTGGTGTTCTGCTGGTGGTGTTCTGCTGGTGGTGCTCTGCTGGTGGTGTTCTGCTGTGGTGTTCTGCTGGTGGTGTTGTGCTGGTGTTCTGCTGGTGGTGTTAGTCTGTTTAAAGTCTGTTCAATGATTGTGATATTAGACCATGGGAAAGGATGGGGGAGAGGGGTAAGGGACAGGGAGAGTGGGAAAGAAATGATTGCATGCAAAAGTTTGATATGAATATACGTGTGCTTGTCGGTACTTGCATGAGTGTGTACAAGTGTTTAAAATGTATTTATTGCATAGGGATAATTGGATAAAAATGTTGGATAACTATCAAACAATGAGCATCAAAACTATGAGCATTTGAAAATCAATGAGAATCTAGTAAATATGAAATAACAGTAATGCATTAATCCTTTAACATGGAATTAACCAATAACACACTAAGAAAGCAAAAGCTGACACATGAATTGGCATGTCAGTATAAAAATATATATGTATGTGTGCGTGCAGTAGTGGATGTACGTTTCAGTGCGTGCGCGCATGCTTGCACGCATGCACGCACACACGCATGCACGCACGCACGCATGCACGCACACACGCGCACACACTCCTTACACACACACACACACACACACACACACACACACACACACACACACACACACATTCACACACACACACACACACACACACACACACACACACACACACACACACACACGTGCAATAGTGGATGTGCGTGTAGTGCACACACACACACACACACACACACACACACACACACACACACACACACACACACACACACACACACACACACAGCGCACAGCCACAGATGCATGTTTTCAGACACATGCACACAATCATGCGCGCACACACACACACACACACACACACACAATCATGCACACACAATCATGCACACATACATACAATCACACACACACAGTCACACACACACACACACACACACACACACACACACACACACACACACACACACACACTGACACACGCACACATACAAACACACACACACACACACACACACACACACACACACACACACACACACAATCATGCACACACAATCATGCACACATACATACAATCACACACAGTCACACACACACACACACACACACACACACACACACACACACACACACACACTGACACACGCACACATACACACACACACACACACCAGCAGGTATTATCTGGTTACTCGGTGTGTTGCCTTCAACGCCAAGCTGCCCTGTCGCGATGTCACCACACGGCGGCTGCTGGCTGTGAGTCAGTCTCCTCAGTCCAGGGTCGGTGCGGCTGAACTGACCGGAGATCAGTGAGAGTACGGCTGGACAGAGAATTTCACCTCTCAGTTGGTGTGGACTTCATTGTGCTAAATCCCCTTTCACACTGCTGTGGAGGAGCCTGGAGGGCAGAGCGAGGATGAAGTTGGTCGAGGCTAACAGATTTGGCCAACAGCCACGGTGTCTGTTGAGCTGAGGCCATGTTGAAGTCTCCGACTTTTTTCTCCCAGTCATTGCGTGGACCGTTAGATGTCTTGAGCGGGAGCCATTCCAGAAGGAGTTTGGTCGTCTACATCTGCTGCAGTTGAAATGCGTTACAAAGGATTTAGTTTCTTCTTTGCCATGCTGTTACTTCATGGTTATCTCCGGCTATGCAAGCAAAACAGGCATTCAGTGTCGCCTCCAGAACTTCAACAGAAACATCTTCACACAGACTTGGCATGCTGCTCAGAAGGCCGTCTAGAAGCCTGTTGTTGGAAGAGGAGTAAGTAAGTGTGACGCTACCTTCTTCTGGGACAGCATCTTCAAACCGTCCACTTTCTGTCTTGTCCTGCCTGCATGGACCCAGAACCCGTCTGCTGTTCGTGCAAATCCAGGACTGCCTTGGTCATTTCGAGGACCTTACGAGTGTCCCCAACACAAATAACCTTGGCCTGCAAGGTGCTTGACAGATGATGCAAATCAAGAGGCGCATCTTGCAGAAAGCAGGCATGATTTGTTCATGTCCAGAGATGTGGGTGACTGGTGGAAGTTTCGTTCCTTTGTTTGTTGCTGTCTTCGCACTCCCACTGCTCCTTGTGACGGGGTCCGCTGTAAGTGCGAAAGGTTGGCTCTCTAGTCCTTCTGGAAGTTCGTCAGGATTCACTGGACATGCACAGTCCCAGCACCACTGGCTAGTGTAGGGGGGAGACAGGGCAGATCTAGTGCTTTAAATGAACGGCACTTTTTCGGTTGAACCATTTGTGGTGAAAAAGTGAAGTCCTAACAACGGTAACCCACAGGGCGCTTGTGGGAGTTTTTCTTGACAGCCTCTGTGGATGCGGTTTCAGGAGAGTGATTCTAGCATCACAGAGTTCCAGCTGAGAGATTGTGGGTTTGATTCCCATCAGAGCTGTCCCGACCAGCTCCTACTTTCGCTATGCGCTCAGTTGGGAAGACTGGGACCACACAGTAGAGTTTCATTCACTTAATGGATGCATCTCTAAGTGTGTTGCTTAAATTTCTTGACCAACACTGCAAGTGTCTGTATGTCTCAAGGCTGGTCGACACCGTGATATATTATGAAAGTAAGCATAGAGTACAGAGTAGAAATTGATAGCATCATCTTTATCACTCTTATCTTTTTGATCAGCATAAAAAAAGTCTCAAATTCTGTGGCCTTTCATGCCCTGTTCTCATGGTGACCTCAGTTTCGATGTGTGCACCACGTCTGAGGCCTTGATTTGATCTATGGGGGTCACCGGTACCAGAAAATTCAGGGGAGCTGTCATTGGATGACGTGGAGGCGCCCTCCAGAGGAAGAGTTCACTCACGCCGGCTCCACAGCTAAGCAATTATTATTGCCGGTGTGTGGCTCAGTAGGTGGTGTCCAGCTCGTGTTGGATCAGAACAGGCGCCACTAAACACCTCTGAAGTGACTCAGCAGCAGTGCAGCGTGTCTTCCAGTGGGTTGCCTCTTGACACCTTAACATTAACTGCTCCCTGTGGATTGCCTGTGGGGCTGTGGCGGGCTCCGGGTCAGGCTGTGGCTGTGGACCGGGGTCGGAATGATCGGTGTGGGTGCAGCGCCACTGAGATGGCACAGAAGATGGGACAGCAAAAGAAGAGAGAGAGAGAGAGAGAGACAGAGAGAGATTCGTGCCATGAACAGAATCTAGTTGTGGTTTGTAGTCCAGGTTTGTGACCGTTTGTTCCCAAGCGTCAAAGCCACTCCCAAACGCAGCGAGCGTATCCTTTCTCCTCATCAGGTGGGTGGCAGGCCACAGAATTGACAGCTGTAGTCAGTGAGCCAATTGCCAGCCTCGGGCACTGGCTGTGGTGGCAGAGCTTGCCCTGTGCAGCAGAGTGCACGGTTTCTTGTTCATTAGGTGCTCTGCCTGTTGAACCATCTGGTGAAAGGGTCAGGAATGGGGTATCTGTCATCTGATGTCTGATGTCCGTCTGCTTCAGCAGTGCCCTGACTGAACTCCTCAGCGTTCAGCTGTTGTTGCAGCTGTGATTTGGATCTTCCATGTCCACACCCTTCAGTTTGTCCAGCCTACAAAGCATGCATGCTGGCACACATGCACACACACACACACGCGCGCACACACACGCGCGCGCGCGCGCACACACACACACACACACACACACACACACACACACACACACACACACTTTACCAGGCACTTTTACTGTGATAATGCTCGTGTTTCCCTCTTTCTCTCTCTTTCTCTCTCTCTCTCTCTCTCTCTCTCTCTCTCTCTCTCTCTCTCTCTCTCTCTCTCTCTCTCTCCTCTCTGTCTCCTGTCTTTCTCTCTCTACCTGTCTCCTCTCAACTCCCTCCCCACCCCCACCCCTTCCTATCCTCAACTGTGTCTCTGAGTCTCTGTCTCTCACCGCAACTCTCGTTCTTGTTTGTGTGTGCACATGTGTATGTGTGTGTGTGTGTGTGTGTGTGTGTGTGTGTGTGTGTGAAAGATAGAGAAACAGAGACAGGAGGAGAGTGGGGGGTTGGGGTTGGGAGTGAGACTGGTTGAAGGAAAAGGTTTGAAC
>JADBJO010005625.1:57500-67239 GCA_016801955.1 Conus betulinus | reverse complement strand
AGATTCATCGATAGAAGATGAATCTCATATTACGTACAAAGCAAGCAGGAAAGAATTACCTTCATTTTTTTTTTTAAGCAGCCAGATATTGTAGTAGATTGAAAAAAAAAATTCTACTAGCCTGCCAAAGTTTTTGCTTGACTGAGATTTCAGAGAGAAAAAGATAAAGTGGTTTTTATACACTCACTCTTACTCGTGTCACATAGCTAGCTTTATCCTACAGCCATACATATACAATGTAGATAATTTCTGTCAGACACTGTGCTTGCTAGGAACAGGTTTCTAGTTTCATCATTTTAAGGAACTCAACTCTTCTTGGGAAACAAGAGCAGTCTTCTTATGTGAAAGCTTTGCCTTGGTAACTTAAATCAGTGGAGATTTCACAAAAAACAAACAACAAAAGACTTGATGCTTTTGACACTAAGTGCGTAAGTAAGATCTTGGGCATCAAACGGTCAGACTTTACTCCAAAGAAAGAGGTCAGGGAGAGGTCCAAACAGCTCCCCGTGTCACCATCATCTGCAGACGGCACCCCCACTGGCTGGATCATGTCTCAAGATTACCCTCATCAAGACCTGCAAACCAAGTGCCCCAGCAGGCCAGAGAGAAAGAGGACGACCCAGGATGAACTGGCGACAGACAGTGGAGAGAGACCTCAGACTTGTTGACAGAGGATGGAGTGACACCAGCAAACTGGCTGAGGACCGTGCACAGTGGAGCGCCTTGACTGCCTCATGCGTCAAAAGACGTGGGAGCAGCTGAATCTAAGTAAAGAAAAGTGTGTTCCAATCCAAGCATCTTGTTCCACCAAGATGAAAATCGCTACTTTATTGTCTGTCTCTGACCATGTTCTTTGAGAGTTAACGACAGTGCTGCCGCAAGAATCGCTGTAAAATATTCTGCGCTTTGACTAAACTGAAGAGCGGGAATTGAGATGAAAACGAAAAAGTGAAATCTTTCACCAAATGTCAGTTCATTCTGCCCAGAGCTTGTACAAGCCATTGTTTTTTTTTTTCTCCGCACAGACTCATCAGTTCTGTAGTGTATTGTGAGTGTGACCTTTTTGTTGGAAAGCTGTACTCATACGGTCCATCTCAATGTTGTTCATCTCTCCATCTTCCTCGCTACCTCTTTCTCAACTTTTCTACAGCCCTCATACCAGATTCAAGTTTTCTCCTGACCTCTTGCTCTTCTCTTGAGGTGGGTGGACAGGGATCTGCTGGTGGTGTCCTGCTGGTGGTGTTCTGCTGGTGGTGGTCTGCTGGTGGTGTTCTGCTGGTGGTCTGTTGGTGGTGTTTCTGCTGCTGGTGTTCTGCTGGTGGTCTGTTGGTGGTGTTCTGCTGCTGGTGGTCTGTTGGTGGTGGTCTGCTGCTGGTGGTCTGCTGGTGGTCTGCTGCTGGTGTTCTGCTGCTGGTGTTCTGCTGGTGGTCTTGTTGGTGGTGGTCTGCTGCTGGTGGTCTGCTGGTGGTCTGCTGCTGGTGTTCTGCTGGTGGTGTTCTGCTGGTGGTCTGTTGGTGGTGTTCTGCTGCTGGTGTTCTGCTGGTGGTCTGCTGGTGGTGGTCTGCTGGTGGTCTGCTGCTGGTGGTCTGCTGCTGGTGGTCTGCTGGTGGTCTGTTGGTGGTGGTCTGCTGCTGGTGGTCTGTTGGTGGTGGTCTGCTGCTGGTGGTCTGCTGGTGGTCTGCTGCTGGTGGTCTGCTGCTGGTGGTCTGTTGGTGGTGGTGGTCTGCTGGTGGTGGTCTGTTGGTGGTGTTCTGCTGCTGGTGTTCTGCTGCTGTGTTCTGCTGCTGGTGTTCTGGTGTTCTGCTGCTGGTGTTCTGCTGCTGGTGGTGTTCTGCTGGTGGTGGTCTGCTGGTGGTGTTCTGCTGGTGTTCTGCTGCTGGTGTTCTGCTGCTGGTGTTCTGCTGGTGGTGGTCTGCTGGTGTTGTTCTGCTGGTGTTCTACTGGTGTTGTTCTGCTGGTGGTGGTGTCTGCTGGTGGTGGTCTGCTGATGTTCTGCTGGTGTTGTTCTGCTGGTGGTGTTCTGCTGGTGGTGGTCTGCTGGTGGTGCTCTGCTGGTGGTGCTCTGTTGTGGTGGTCTGCTGGTGTTGCTCTGCTGGTGGTGCTCTGCTTGTGGTGGTCTGCTGGTGGTGCTCTGCTGGTGGTCTGCTGGTGGTCTGCTGGTGGTCTTGTTCTGCTGGTGTTCTACTGGTGTTGTTCTGGTGGTGGTGGTCTGCTGGTGGTCTGCTGCTGATGTTCTGCTGATGGTGGTCTGCTGGTGGTGGTCTGCTGGTGGTGCTCTGCTGGTGTTCTGCTGGTGGTGGTCTGCTGGTGGTCTGCTGGTGGTGTTCTGCTGGTGGTGCTCTGCTGGTGGTGCTCTGCTTGTGGTGGTGTCTGCTGGTGGTGCTCTGCTGGTGTTCTGCTGGTGGTGGTCTGCTGGTGGTGTTCTGCTGGTGGTGGTCAGCTGGTGTTCTGCTGGTGGTGGTCTGCTGGTGGTGGTCTGCTGGTGGTGCTCTGCTGGTGGCGCTCTGCTGGTGGTGGTCTGCTGGTGGTGGTCTGGTGGTCTGCTGGTGGTGGTCTGCTGGTGGTGCTTTGCTGGTGGTGCTCTGCTGGTGGTGCTCTGCTGGTGGTGCTCTGCTTGTGGTGGTCTGCTGGTGGTGGTCTGCTGGTGGTCTGGTGGTGTTGTTCTGCTGGTGGTCTACTGGTGGTCTGGTGGTGGTGTTCTGCTGGTGGTGCTCTGCTGGTGGTGGTCTGCTGGTGGTCTGCTGCTGATGTTCTGGTGGTCTGCTGGTGGTGGTCTGGTGGTGGTCTGGTGGTGGTGGTCTGCTGGGGGTCTGCTGGTGGTGGTCTGCTGGTGGTGGTCAGCTGGTGGTGGTCTGCTGGTGGTCTGCTGGTGGTGTTCTGCTGGTGGTGGTCTGCTGCTGCTGGTCTGCTGGTGGTGGTCTGCTGGTGGTCTGGTGGTGGTGTTTCTGCTGGTGGTGGTCTGCTGGTGGTCTGCTGGTGGTCTGGTGGTGGTGTTCTGCTAGTGGTAGTCTGCTGGTGTTGTTCTGCTGGTGTTCTACTGGTGTTGTTCTGCTGGTGGTGCTCTGCTGGTGGTCTGTTTGGTGTTCTGCTGGTGTTGTTCTGCTGTTGGTGGTCTGCTGGTGGTGGTCTGCTGGTGGTGCTTTGCTGGTGTTGTTCTGCTGGTGTTGTTCTGCTGGTGGTGTTCTGCTGGTGTTGTTCTGCTGGTGGTGTTCTGCTGGTGTTGTTGCTGCTGGTGTTCTGCTGGTGGTGTTCTGCTGGTGTTGTTCTGCTGGTGGTGGTCTGCTGCTGGTGGTGTTCAGCTGGTGGTGGTCTGCTGGTGTTGTTCTGCTGGTGGGGGTCTGCTGGTGGTGTTCTGCTGGTGGTGTTCTGCTGGTGGCAGTCTGCTGGTGGTGTTCTGCTGGTGGTGGTCTGCTAGTGATATTCTGCTGGTGTTCTGCTGGTGGTGTTCTGGGGGTGGTTTTTGCGGGTGGTGTTTTGCTGGTGTTCTGGTGGTGGTGTGTTCTGCTGGTGGCGTTCTGCTGGTGGTGTTCTGCTGGTGGTGTTCTGCGGGTGGTGTTTTGCTGGTGTTCTGCTGGTGGTGTGTGTGCTGGTGGTCTGCTGGTGGTGTCCTGCTGGTGTTGTTAGTCTGTTTAAAGTCTGTTCAATGATTGTGATATTAGACCGTGGAAAGAATGGGGATAGGGAGAGTGGAAAGAAAATGATTGCATGCAAAAGTTTGATATGAATATACGTGTGCTTGTCGGTACTTGCATGAGTGTGTACAAGTGTTTAAAATGTAATTATTGCATAGGGATAATTGGATAAAAATGTTGGATAACTATCAAACAATGAGCATCAAAACTATGAGCATATGAAAATCAATGAGAAACTAGTAAATATGAAATAACAATAATGCATTAATCCTTTAACATGGAATTAACAAATAAACACACTAAGAAAGCAAAGCCGACACATGAATTGGCATGTCAGTATAAAAATATATATGTATGTGTGCGTGCAGTAGTGGATGTACGTTTAGTGCGTGCGCACATGCTTGCACGCATGCACGCACGCACGCACACATGCACGCACGCACGCACGCACACACGCACATACACTCCTCACACACACACACACACACACACACACACACACACACACACACACACACACACACACACACACACATTCACACACACACACACACACACACACACACACACACACACACACACACACACACACGTGCAATAGTGGATGTGCGTGTAGTGCACACACACACACACACACACACACACACACACACACACAGAGCGCACAGCCACAGATGCATGTTTTCACACACACGCACACAATCATGCGCGCACACACACACACACACACACACACACACACACACACACCACACACATACACACACACACATCATGCACACACAATCATGCACACATACATGGAATCACACAGTCACACATACACATACACACACACACACACACGCACACATACACAACACACACACACACACACACACACACACACACACACACACACACACACACCACACCAGCAGGTATTATCTGGTTACTCGGTGTGTTGCCTTCAACGCCAAGCTGCCCTGTCGCGATGTCACCACACGGCGGCTGCTGGCTGTGAGTCAGTCTCCTCAGTCCAGGGTCGGTGCGGCTGAACTGACCGGAGATCAGTGAGAGTACGGCTGGACAGAGAATTTCACCTCTCAGTTGGTGTGGACTTCATTGTGCTAAATCCCCTTTCACACTGCGGTGGAGGAGCCTGGAGGGCAGAGCGAGGATGAAGTTGGTCGAGGCTAACAGATTTGGCCAACAGCCACGGTGTCTGTCGAGCTGAGGCCATGTTGAAGTCTCTGACTTTTTCTCCCAGTCATTGCTAGTCTCTGACTTTTTTCTCCCAGTCATTGCCTGGACCGGTAGATGTCTTGAGCGGGAACCACTCCAGAAGGAGTTTGGTCGCCTACATCTGCTGCAGCTGAAACACGTTACAAAGGATTTAGTTTCTTCTTTGCCATGCTGTTTACTTCATGGTCATCTCCGGCAATGCAAGCAAACAGGCATTCAGTGTCGCCTCCAGAACTTCAACAGAAACATCTTCACACAGATTTGGCATGCTGCTCAGAAAGCCGGCTAGAAGCCTGTTGTTGGAAGAGGAGTAAGTAGGTGACGCTACCTTCTGGGACAGCATCTTCAAACCGTCCACTTTCTGTCTTGTCCTGCCTGCGTGGACCCAGAACCCGTCTGCTGTTCGTGCAAATCCAGGACTGCCTTGGTCATTTCGAGGACCTTACGAGTGTCCCCAACACAAATAACCTTGGCCTGCAAGGTGCTTGACAGATGATGCAAATCAAGAGGCGCATCTTGCAGAAAGCAGGCATGATTTGTTCATGTCCAGAGATGTGGCTGACTGGTGGAAGTTTCGTTCCTTTGTTTGTTGCTGTCTTCGCACTCCCACTGCTCCTTGTGACGGGATCCGCTGTAAGTGCGAAAGGTTGGCTCTCTAGTCCTTCTGGAAGTTCGTCAGGACTCACTGGGCATGCACAGTCCAGCACCACTGGCTAGTGTACGGGGGATACAGGGCAGATCTAGTGCTTTAAATGAACGGCACTTTTTCGGTTGAACCATCTGCGGTGAAAAAGTGAAGTCCTAACAACGGTAACACACAAGGCGCTTGTGGGAGTTTTTCTTGACAGCCTCTGTGGATGCGGTTTCAGGAGAGTGATTCTAGCATCGCAGAGTTCCAGCTGAGAGATTGTGGGTTTGATTCCCATCAGAGCTGTCCCGACCGGCTCCTACTTTTGCTACGCGCTCAGTTGGGAAGACTGGGACCACACAGTAGAGTTTCATTTACTTAATGGATGCATCTCTAAGTGTGTTGCTTCAATTTCCTGACCAACACTGCAAGTGTCTGTATGTCTCAAGGCTGGTCGACACCCGGGATATATTATGAAAGTAAGCATAGAGTACAGTATAGAAATCCATAGCATCATCTTTATCACTTTTATCTTTTTGATCAGCATAAAAAAAGTCTCAGATTCTGTGGCCTTTCATGCCCTGTTCTCATGGTGACCTCAGTTTCGATGTGTGCACCACGTCTGAGGCCTTGATTTGATCTATGGGGGTCACCGTACCAGAAAATTCAGGGGAGCTGTCATTGGATGGACGTGGTGGCGCCCTCCAGAGGAAGAGTTCACTCACGCCGGCTCCACAGCAAAGCAATTATTATTGCCGGTGTGTGGCTCAGTAGGTGGTGTCCAGCTCGTGTTGGATCAGAACAGGCGCCACTAAACACCTCTGAAGTGACTCAGCAGCAGCGCAGCGTGTCTTCCAGTGGGTTGCCTCTTGACACCTTTACATTAACTGCTCCCTGTGGATTGCCTGTGGGGCTGTGGCGGGCTCCGGGTCAGGCTGTGGCGGTGGACCGGGGTCGGAATGATCGGTGTGGGTGCAGCGCCACAGAGATGGCACAGAGGATGGGACAGCAAAAGAAGAGAGAGAGACAGAGACAGACAGACAGAGAGAGAGATTCGTGCCATGAACACAGAATCTAGTTGTGGGTTGTAGTCCAGGTTTGTGACCGTTTTCCCCCAAAGCGTCAAAGCCACTCCAAACGCAGCGAGCGTATCCTTTCACCTCATCAGGTGGGTGGCAGGCCACAGAATCGACAGCTGTGGTCAGTGAGCCAATTGCCAGCCTCGGGCACTGGCTGTGGTGGCAGAGTTCGCCCTGTACAGCAGACAGAGTGCACGGTTTCTTGTTCATTAGGTGCTCTGCCTGTTGAACGATTTGGTGAAAGGGTCAGGAATGGGGTATCTGTCATCTGATGTCTGATGTCCGTCTGCTTCAGCAGTGCCCTGACTGAACTCCTCAGCGTTCAGCTGTTGTTGCAGCTGTGATTTGGATCTTCCATGTCCACACCCTTCATTTTGTCCAGCCTACAAAGCATGCGTGCTGGCACACATGCACACACACACACACGCACACACACGCGCGCGCGCGCACACACACACACACACACACACACACACACACACACACACACTTTACCAGGCACTTTTACTGTGATAATGCTTGTGTTTCCCTCTTTCCTCTTTCCCTCTCTCTCTCTCTCTCTCTCTCTCTCTCTCTCTCTCCTGTCTTTCACTCTCTCTACCTGTCTCCTCTCAACTCCCTCCCCACCCCCGCCCCTTCCTATTCTCAGCTGTGTTTCTGAGTCTCTGTCTTTCGCCGCAACTCTCGTTCTTGTTTGTGTGTGCACATGTGTGTGTATGTTTGTGTGTGTGTGTGTGTGTGTGTGTGTGTGTGTGTGTGTGTGTGTGTGTGTGAAAGATAGAGAAACAGAGACAGGAAGGAGAGTGGGGGTTGGGGTGGGGAGGGAGACTGGTTGAAGGAAAAAGTTTTGACCATTTAACCAAGTGTGGATTTCCAAGTTGACTTGCATAACCGAGTGAAGTAAGTGAAAGGTTCAATTGCTTTCACGCAGAATATGCACTGTTCGTAGCAGTATGGCAAGGCTATCTTAAAGCGGCAGTTGTGAGCTCTCAGATGAGCTGGGCAAGGCTGTCTTAAAGCGGCAGGTGTGAGCTCTCAGATGAGCTGGGCAAGGCTATCTTAAAGCGTTAATTGTGAGCTCTCAGATGAGCTGGTCAGCGTGAGCTCTCAGATGAGCTGGCAGCTTTCACTGTCTTTGGTATCTTCTTTGCTATTCCTTGGGCTTTTTTTTTTTTTTTTTTTGCGCCATTTGTACTCCTGTGAAAAATTGTATGAGCCTTGATATTCTGAAACTTGAACTTGTCAGTTCAGGTGAGAATGGTGTGTTTTTGTTTGGTCTGAGGTAAAGTGTATTGACCCGCAGCATGTAACCCCTGTTGCTCTGAGATCCGTTAAAAACATCAGCCCAACTCTGTGTTCGATTTCAATGCGGTGACAGCCCTGACATGGCCCTTTGCGGTCGGCTGGTTATAAGCAACATTACCTTACCTTACCTCTCTCTGTGTTCATGTCTTTTTTTTTTTTTATTTATTTAAGGCCAGACACAGGGGTTTTAACTGATCCAAAACCATCACTTGCTATGCTGGATTCTTTTGTTCTGAATATATCATACGTCACCTGAAAAGCATGAAAATGTGTTGGATTATGCAAATTATTTTAAGATTTTCTATGAATTTTATGAAACATATCCCTTGATTTTGTTAGCCAGACTTGCTAGCAAAAATCAAGGGACATATTTTTTTTAATGAAATTCATAGAAAATCCGAAAATAGTTCATGTGAAAATTGCTAAGTAAATGTTTAGAAAACATTCTTTACGACTTACGTAAACAGACAGAACGAAGATACTTGCAATAGTTTTGGGATCTTTATTCTTTCAACAAAATTGTTTGTCGGCCATATTGGATGGTTTCCATGGAAACGCCATGCCAGATCGCATAATCCAACACATTTTCATGCTTTTCGAGTGACGTATGATATATTAAGAACAAAAGAAACCTATCAAATCAAGTAATGATTTGGGATCAGTTTATACCCCCCCCCCCCCCCCCCCCCCCCCTCCGTATCCGGCCCTACGTCTGTGTTTCTTGTGAGGTCCAAGTCTGGCTTTCAGCTTCAGCATGCAGTTTCTTCTCTTCTTTTGTCGTTGTTTTCTTCCCAAGTGGCTGTGAAACATCTAGAAGGTTATCAGCTCTTTTTTCTTTTCACACAAAAAAAATGTTAAAGCAAACCCAGTCCGACATATTATCATCAGGAAATCCCAGCCAGAAAGCTTTGTTTCGCTCTGTACGAGTGGTGAGGGAGTCATTTTCTTTGATGCAGCCAGCACCCGTCTGGGTCCATTACAACTTGCCTTATAATGCCTTATATGTAATAGCAATGTTGGTAGGCAAAATTATTGACATGTATCAGAGGGTTTAGAAGGGTGCCAGAGTTAGGTCATCAGCTTTTTCTTACTTTCGGTTGGATAACTCCCGAATTCACTGCGGTTGCAATTTGCTAAAAATGAGTCGTGCTTGCTCTTGTGGCTGAGTGAGCGGCGCGGCGCCGCCCGGAAATACAAGTGCCGTAACTCGATCTTTGAGATTTTTTTAATTCTGTGAGAACCCAAGGGGCACAACGTAGCCAAGTCCCAATCGCATTCTCCTGAAAAAAAAAAAAAAAAAAACATGATGTCATCAAAATACTTGTACCGCAACTCAGCTTGCAGCATATCTTGTGGGGATAAATAATCAGGTGGGTTTTTTTTTTTTTTCCCGTCTCCTGTAACATTTGATTTTCAGACTTACGGCAGCTGTATTTCCGGGCACCCCTAGGGGGTCATCAGTGTGTATAGGCCTGTTATTCTCCAAGAATAGTGTCGTTAGAAGAGTATGATTGTGTGGCTTGATCGTCTCTTCGTGATATGCTCATTGCTGTTCTCTTGTAACTGGTGTGTTTCTGAATTGTTCTCATTGTGTGTCCACAGACCAGGAGCAGCCCAACAGAAACGGCTACGTGCCCACCCATCTGGTGACTGTCATGGTGTAAGTACCTCCACTGTCAGTCTCCCCCGTCTGTCTCCCCGTCTGTCTGTCTGTCTGTGTGTCGGTGGGCTTGTTTGTCATCTTCCCTATTCTGACGCCTTGGGTTTTGATAGTCGTGGCGTTCTGTTTGTTTGTTCGTCTGTTTGTTTTTGTGGTTGTCGTTGTTGTTCATCATCATCATCATCATCATCATCATCATCATCATCTTCTC
>JADBJO010005625.1:17500-50000 GCA_016801955.1 Conus betulinus | reverse complement strand
TCTTGGGCTCCTTTATCAAATCCGGACCCTTGACAAACATACGCACAGTTTGAAATCTCTGCTTGTGTTTCTGGGAATGATTTCGTAGATTATTTGCCCCCCCCCCCCCCCCCCCCCCCCCCCCCACACACACACACACACACACACACACACTTTTTTTTTTTTATTCTTTCTTTTTTTTTTTTTTTTTTTTTTTTTTTTTTCTGACTGCCTTCGTCGTTCTGGTGGCAACACTTAAACTTCAGGCAATACATAGCTGAAAAAGCACTTGGGCGAGTTACTAGAAGTTTTATGTTTCAAAGGAGGAACACAATTATGAGCATTGTTGCGAATTTCAAGTACCTAGCCTGGTATGCTGTTTTTTTTTTTTTTTTTTTTTTTTTTTTTTTTTTTTTTTTTTTTTTTTTTTTAAAGCAACACATACAAATGCCCATTATGCAGACCATTGTCAGGGGAGAAAAACGCTCAGTAAGAAGTAAATTAAAGAGAGACCCTGCGGTAATAAAACCCTTTCCTTCATCTCAGTCCTCAAAGGAGAAGAGAGGATGGAGAGCCGACAAGCGTAAAGGGGTGGGGAGCGGAGAGGGATGGTGGTGGTTGGGGGTCGGGGCTTAATAAGGTGTTAATAGGAAGCAAGAAAAGTCCTGGTTTATACGTCTTGGAGTGCTCTGTTTTAGTTAGTGCAAGTGATTGTGATAATTTGTGTGCTTCTGGACTACCACATAGGTTTAGTTTAGTTTCCACTCTTTGAATAACACAGAGTCTGAGACTGTAAGTGCGCCTGCGCTGTCAGTGGTGCTTGTTAGTTTTGTTCTCGGCGAGGTAATCCAAGTCTGTGGGGCTGGAATAGCTCGGTTGGTAGAACACCACACTCGTAATCTTCCCGTAAGAGTCCCAGTGAACAAGAATCCCAGGTCCAGGAGAGGGAGTAAGTACGAGAGACTGAATGGCGGACAGAGAGAGAAACAGAGAGAGAGAGAGAGAGAGAGTCACTGTTGTTAATGTTAGTATTGATATTACCACCACCAGCATTAACATCACCATCGCCATTGCCACTATGACTGTTGCCACGGCAAGCCTGCTGTTTAAGAATCCTCTAACCCACTCTCCATTCTCCCATACTACAACTGCTATTGCCTTATTGTCACCAAAAGTAGTAGTAATCCTGTCTTGGTTTATTTTTTTCAAATATTTTGACCTTTATTAGTGTTCCTATCAGTGATATACTTATCATCATTACTACTTTGACTCATACATTATCTCCCTTCCAACAGCCTCGTTCTCATTCAGCGCCTACCTTGCGCTGAAGTGATCAAAGCTAAGTGATTGCTTGTTCATTTTCATTGTGCTATTTGTTCGTGTCTTGCCTAAAGAAGACCCAAGAGGTCGAAACGCGTCGTGTTTTGTCTTGTGGCCTGTTTGGCTACGTTTCTCTTGATGGTTCGCTAACATTTATTTATGAATCTAAGATCCAGGAGAGGGAGTGGGTAAGAAGAGAGACTGAATGATGGAGAGAGAGAGAGAGAGAGAGAGAGAGAGAGAGAGAGATCACATTGAACAAGAATCTAAGATCCAGGAGAGGGAGTAATACGAAGAGAGACTGAATGACGGAGAGAGAGAGAGAGAGAGAGAGAGAGAGAGAGAGAGAATCGCATTGAACAAGAATCGTAAGATCCAGGAGAGGGACTAGGTAAGAGAGACTGAATGACAGAGAGAGAGAGAGAGAGAGAGAGAGAGATTGAACGAAGAAGAGAGAGAGGGATGGGAGGTGAGAGATGGAGAAGAGGAAAGAGAGACAGAGGGAGTGCACAGTGCAGTGTAATACAACACAGTGCAGTGTAATACAACACAGTGCAGTGTAATACAGCACAGTACAGTGTAATACAACACAGTGCAGTAATACAACAACGCAGCGCAGTGCAATACAACGCAGCGCTGTGCAATACAAGGCAGTGCAGTGCAATACAACACAGTGCAGTGCAATACAACACAGTGCAGTGCAATACAACACAGCGCTGTGCAATACAACGCAGCGCTGTGCAATACAACACAGTGCAGTGCAATACAACACACAGTGCAGTGCAATATAACACGGTGCAGTGTAATACAACATAGTGCAGTGTAATACAACACAGTACAGTGTAATACAACACAGTGCAGTATAAATACAACACAGTGCAGTGCAATATAACACGGTGCAGTGTAATACAACATAGTGCAGTGTAATACAACATAGTGCAGTGTAATACAACACAGTGCAGTGCAATACAACGCAGTGGAGTGCAATACAACACAATGCAGTGTACGACAACACAGTGCAGTGTAATACAACACAGTGCAGTGTAATACAACACAGTGCAGTGCAATACAAAACAAGTGTGCAGTGTACTACAACACAGTGCAGTGCAATACAACACAGTGCAGTGTACTACAACACACAGTGCAGTGCAATACAACACAGTGTGCAGTGCAATACAACACAGTGCAGTGTAATACAAACACAGTGCAGTGCAATACAACACATTGCAGTGCAATACAACAACATAGTGTGCAGTGTAATACAACACGGTGCAGTGCAATACAACACAGTGCCTGCGATACAACACAGTGCAGTGCAATACAACACAGTGCAGTGCAATACAACGCTGTGCAGTGTAATGCAACACAGTGCAGTGTAATACAACAGTACAGTGAATTACAACACAGTGCAGTGCATTACAACACAGTGCAGTGCAATATAACGCAGTGCAGTGCAATATAAAACAGTGCAGTGTAATATAACACAGGGCAGTGCAATGTAACACAGTGCAGTGCAATACAACGCAGTGCAGTGCAGTACAACACAATGCAGTGCAATACAACACAGTACAGTGCCGTTCAATGCAACACAGTGCCGTGCATACAACACAGTGCAATACAAAACAACACAGTGCCGTGCAATACAACACTGTCGAGTGTAATACAACACAGTGCAATGTAATACAACACAGTGCAGTGCAATGCAACACAGTGCAGTGTAATACAACACAATGCAGTGCAATACAACACAGTACAGTGTAATACAAGACAGTGCTGTGCAATATAACACAGTGCAGTGCAATATAACACAGTGCAGTGCAATACAACACAGTACAGTGCCGTGCAATACAACACAGTGCAATACAAAACAACACACAGTGCCGTGCAATACAACACTGTCGAGTGTAATACAACACAGTGCAGTGCAATACAACGCAGTGGAGTGCAATACAACACAATGCAGTGTACGACAACACAGTGCAGTGTAATACAACACAGTGCAGTGTAAATACAACACAGTGCAGTGCAATACAAAACAAGTGTGTGCAGTGTACTACAACACACAGTGCAGTGCAATACAACACACAGTGCAGTGTAATACAACACAGTGCAGTGCAATACAACACAGTGTGCAGTGCAATACAACACAGTGCAGTGTGTAATACAACACAGTGCAGTGCAATACAACACATTGCAGTGCAATACAACATAGTGTGCAGTGTAATACAACACGGTGCAGTGCAATACAACACAGTGCCTGCGATACAACACAGTGCAGTGCAATACAACACAGTGCAGTGCAATACAACGCTGTGCAGTGTAATGCAACACAGTGCAGTGTAATACAACAGTACAGTGAATTACAACACAGTGCAGTGCATTACAACACAGTGCAGTGCAATATAACGCAGTGCAGTGCAATATAAAACAGTGCAGTGTAATATAACACAGGGCAGTGCAATGTAACACAGTGCAGTGCAATACAACGCAGTGCAGTGCAGTACAACACAATGCAGTGCAATACAACACAGTACAGTGCCGTTCAATGCAACACAGTGCCGTGCAATACAACACAGTGCAATACAAAACAACACAGTGCCGTGCAATACAACACTGTCGAGTGTAATACAACACAGTGCAATGTAATACAACACAGTGCAGTGCAATGCAACACAGTGCAGTGTAATACAACACAATGCAGTGCAATACAACACAGTACAGTGTAATACAAGACAGTGCTGTGCAATATAACACAGTGCAGTGCAATATAACACAGTGCAGTGCAATACAACACAGTACAGTGCCGTGCAATACAACACAGTGCAATACAAAACAACACAGTGCCGTGCAATACAACACTGTCGAGTGTAATACAACACAGTACAGTGCAATACAACACAGTGCAATGTAATACAACACAGTGCAGTGCAATGCAACACAGTGCAGTGTAATACAACACAATGCAGTGCAATACAAGACAGTGCAGTGTAATACAACACAGGGCAGTGCAGTATAAAACACAGTGCAGTGCAATATAACACAGTGCAGTGCAATACAACACAGTACAGTGCAGTGCAATATAACACACAGTGCAGTGCAATACAACACAGTGCAGTGCAATACAACACAGTGCAGTGCAATATAATACAGCGCAGTGCAATACAACACAGTGTAGTGCAATACAACACAGTGCAGTGCAGTGTAATACAACGTAGTGCAGTGCAATATAACACAGTGCAGTGCAATACAACACAGTGAAGTGTAATACAACACAGTGCCGTGCTATACAACACAGTGCCGTGCTATACAACACAGTTCCATGTAATGCAATTCAATGCCTCTGAATGCAACACAGTGCAGTGCAATACCACTCAGTGTCATGAAATACAATACCGTGCAGTGCAAGACAACACAGTGCAATACAATACGGTGCAATACAACACAGTACAATATAACACACGGTGCAATACAACACAGTGCAATATAACACGTGCTATGCGATACAGTGCTGTTCTAGACAACACGATGCAGTGTGATACAGCACAGAGCCATGCAATGCAACACGGTTCAGTGCAAAACAACACAGTGGAATACAACGCAGTGCAGTGCAATACAACACAGTGGAATACAACACAGTGCAGTGCAATACAACACAGTGGAATACAACACACAGTGCAGTGTAATACAACACATGTCCATGCAAAACAACACAATACAGTGCAATACAACAACACAGTTTACACAACACAGTGCAATGCAATACAACACAGTGCCGTGCAATACAACACATTGCAATACAACACATTGCAATACAACACAGTGCAATACAGCACAGTCTAATACAGTACAGTGTAATGCAACATGAAACTGTGACGTGCAGTGCAACACATTGCCGTGCAATAACACAGTGCCATGCTGTAGAACACGGTGCATTGCTATACAACACAGTGCTATGCAATACAGTAATGCTGATGGAATATAACACCGTGCCATGGAATACAAGACAGTGCAGTACAGTGTAATGCGATACAACACAGTGTCGTGCATACAACACAGTACAGTACAGGGTAATGCAATACAACACAGTGCCATGCAACACAGTACAGTACAGTACAGGGTAATGCAATACAACTCAGTGCCATGCAATACAACACAGTACAGTACAGTGCAGGCTAATGCAATACAAACACAGTGCCATGCAATACAACACAGTACAGTACAGTATAGGGTAATGCAATACAACACAGTGCCATGCAATACAACACAATACAGTGCAGTATAGGGTAATGTAATACGACTCAGTGCCATGCAATACAATACAGTACAATACAGTACAGGCTAATGCAATACAACACAGTGCCATGCAATACAACACAGTACAGTACAGTATAGGGTAATGCAATACAACTCGGTGCCATGCAATACAACACAGTACAGTACAGTATAGGGTAATGCAATACGACTCAGTGCCATGCAATACAACACAGTACAATACAGTACAGGCTAATGCAACACAACACAGTGCCATGCAATACAACACAGTACAATACAGTACAGGCTAATGCAATACAACACAGTGCAGTACAATACAGTACAGGGTAATGCGATACAACATCCTGCAGTACAAAACAACATGGAATGATATAATACAACACAGTGCCATTCAGTACAACACAGTACAGTTCAGTACAGGCTAATGCAATACAACACAGTGCGGTACAATACAGTACAGGGTAATGCGATACAACATCCTGCAGTACAAAAACAACACGGTATGATGCAATACAAGACAGTGCAATGCAGTGCAGTGCAGTAGTGCAGTGCAATGGGGTACAACACAGTGCAATACAGTATGGTGCAAAGCAGTACAAACACATTATGGTACCGTACAATACAGTCCAACGCAACACAAAACAGTGCAATTCAATTCTTTACAATCCCGTGCAATACATTAGTTTGCAATGCATTGTTATACAGTGCGATTCAATATAATTCGGTGCAAGACAATGCGGTTCAGTGTTCAATACAGTGCAGTGCAACACAGTGCTGTCCCATACTACACAGAGCAATATAATGGGGTGCGATACAAATCATTGCAATGTTGTACAATACAAGCGTTGCAATGCGGTACAGTGCGACACAATACAATGCAACACAATACAGTGCAATGCAATATCAGCGCAACACAACGCAAGACAGCGCAGTACAATACAATGCAACGCAATGCAACACAGTGCGATACGACGCGATTCACGTGCAAAACAGTGTAGTTCAGTGCCACACGGTGCCATCAGTATAATGCAGTGCACTCCATAATACAGTGTGCGACCCACCCCAAATCCGCTCTGATCTCATCCACACACGGACTCACCATGAGGTCGGCGGTGGCCATCGACAGCAGAAAGTAGTTGCACACCCGTGCATGGTGCGGACGAGGACGATGGAGGCGATGACCAGGATGTTGCCCAGGACGATGACGACACTGAGCACCGACAGGTACACCACCTTCCCCACCAGCCGTCCCTCGCCCCCTCCCCCCTCCCTCCTCTTTGCCGTGGAGGGTGTGGTTGGGGAGGGGAGGGGTGAGGGGTAGACGATGGTCGTACAGGGTTTTTGGGGTGAGAGAAACAGGTCGGTGTGGGTCAGGGTCATCATGGTGAGCGGTGTCGAGTGACAAGTCGGAACTCGGAACGGGTTCGATTTGAAGACCTCAGAGGCGTTTCGCTGTGCTGCGTCTGGTCAGTGTTTTCGTGGTCCTAGGCGTAGATAACAGGCCCCCATGGGAAAGTGGAGGGTTTACATGACGTCTGAATGTTGGGAGGGGGGGGGGGGTTAATTGTGATGGCAGAAGTTTTTGTCCTAAGTGTTTAAGTAAATCCACTGAGTTGCGAGCTCGTTCCACCGAAGTGCCTTCTGTTGAACATGAACTTAGTCTGGTTTCAGCGGATTCTTTTCCCCCACCCATCAGTGATGCAGTGTCTTGTAGAACAACTTGGCACCCGACTGTGACACTTTGTGTTCATCGATGTGGAGTGATGCCCCTTCACTTTGAGGGGCCAAGTGACGTTCGTGAACGCTGAGGTTGTACGTTCTGTGGGTGGCGCAAGTCATTGACTCACGCAGCCGTCTTCATCGACATGAGTGACAAGGAAGGCCTCAGAAATGGAGAATCTCATTTGCATCCGATTCCATCCTCTGAGATTATATAACAAGAAAAATTATTTGGATTACACTGGCACTACAGTATTGCAGGAGCGTCAGAAGTGTCTGTTATCAGAGCTTGAGATGTCTTGGCACAGGTCTACTACTCCAGCACCGTCCATCTAGTGTCCGCTAAACCAGTGGCACACGGAAGAGGTGGTCGTTCACTTTGCTTCTCGGCAAACTCTGTCTCCGTGGGAATGACAGGCAGCGTGGTCCGAACAGTCCCCTGGTGAGGTCGGTCAGCTGGGTTGACCTCGTGGCACCATCCGTTGGTTGATCCCAGACCAGTCCTTTCAGAGACAGGTCCAGCTGCGAGTTGGCCGATTGAATTTCCTATGGCTGGCTGAATAGGAGAGAGAGAGAGAGAGAGAGAGAGAGAGAGAGAGAGAGAGAGAGAGAGAGAGGTGAGAGAGAGAGCCTGAACTCTGTACGCAGCGCGCCCTCCGCAAGGAGAGGGAAGTGACGGACAGACGCGGACACGATGGACACGGCGTCGATCACTGACTGAGCCACAGTGCACGTGGGGGTTGTATACGTCCCTGGGAAGACGGTGCACGCGTCCGCAGCAGCAGCAGCTGGAAGGTTCTGTCACGTGGCCGTCCTCTCACGTTGCAGACAGGGTTGGTTAGTAAGAAAGGGGTGGGAGGAGGGGGAGGGGGGGGGGAGGGGGGGAGTAGGATTGGGAGGGGGTTAGGGGAGTGAACTGTGACAACGGGAGGGATGGTGGGGGGTTAAGGGTGGAGGGAGAGGGAGGGGAGGTGGTGGGTATTCAGAGGGTTCGGTGATAGATGGGGCCGGAGGTGGAGACTTGTCGGACGGAGCCCAGAGCCTGCAAGGTTTTAAATGACTGTGCAAATTGGTGAAGAATTGATTTGCCTAGTCACGCGGCACTCGACGCATGTTAGATGTTAGTCGGATTTGCCGCGTCTTCCATCTCCCTGGAGTAATCTTCTCTGACTGAAAATGCTGTTGTTTATGCCAGAGCTTGTCCACACAAAAATCCTAAGTCTCGCAGCTGTTGCATAGAAACTGAGACGAAAAAAAAAAAAAGAAGAAGAAAAAAGCAACAACAGATTGCTCCCAATTTTTTTTTCCCGGTAGTAGGCATGTTAGTATATACGTGAGCTGCTTATACTTCCACTGTTCCTCAGTGGTATCAACATCACAAGATGGAAATTAGTGCCCGTGTCAGGTTGAACATGAAAAGTTGCAGGCATTCTTCACTGCCCTAACAATGGAAGATCAGAATGTTACGGGAAGCCATCCGCGGATTGTTTTTTCTTCCAAAGAATTTCCCCCCTCGCCCTTTGTAAAACATGGATCTGTTTGTCCGGTAACGATGCTGTACTTCTTTTCTTTCCTTTTTTTTTTTTTTTTTATACCGTGCACTTTTTCAAGAAAAATTGAATGCCATTTTTTGCAAAGGGTATCCGACGGAATGTGTGTGCATGAACACAGTTCGAGCATGCTGAGAGGAGAAAGAAAGTCACAAAATGTGGTCGTACTTTTTCATCTGTTATGTCATAAAAACAGTATGATATTGTGTTGCTGTTGTTGTCTTCCAATTAACGTCTTTCCACATTAAGTGATATTAGACGAAGAAAAAGCGTGTGGAGAGGGGGAGCATGAGGAAGAGGTGGGTGGGTGGGTATTCTTGCAATCATATAAAAAAAAAATCTTTACAATCTTTACAATACAATGAGCAAGAAAATAGAAGAAGAAATGTAGGTGTGGGAAAACCAACTTTAAATAACTGTTATAATGATAGTGTTTGTGTGTGTGTGTGTGTGTGTGTGTGTGTGTGTGTGTGTGTGTGTGTGTGTGTGTGTGTGTGTGTTCCTCTGGTCTCTCTCTATCTCTCCCCTTTTCAATTTATATGTGACTCCTCTTTAAGTATCAGTCAATTCTCTGAAAGGTGTCGTTCCTTCTTTCTCAGTCAGTCTCTCTCGTATATGTCTGTCTGTGCCTCTCTCTCTCTCTCTCTCTCTCTCTTCTCTCTCTCTCTCTCTCTCTCTCTCTCTCTCTCTCTCTCTCTCTCTCTCCAGGCCTATATCAATCTCTCTGCCTCTCAGCCTCAGCTCTGTTGCTGTCTCTGCCTCTGTTTCTGTCTCTGTCTTTCTCTCTCTCTCTCTCTCTCTCTCTCTCTCTCTCTCTCTCTCTCTCTCTCTCTCTCTCTCTCTCTCTCTCCTCCCTCCCTTGTTCTCTGTCTGTCTCTCTGCTCTCTCTTCTCTCTTGCTCTCCCCCTTCTCTCTCTCTCTCTCTCTCTCTCTCTCTCTCTCTCTCTCTGTGTCACACACTCACTCACAGGCTTGCTCGCTTGCTGGCGTGCTCTTTGGCCTTCAGAGCCCTGAACCTGTACCTCTCTTCGACTGTTGTTTACTGACCCGTTGTTCAGTTTTGTAATATGTCATCAGTCACCAGATGGCAGAGAGTGAGACTTCAGAAAGGGAAGTGGAGGGGGGAGGGGGGGGGGGGGGGGGGGGGGGGGGGGCAGGGTGAAGAGCTCATGGGGGAACGACCCGACGAACAGCAGAGAGTTGGGCCTAATGAAGGGAGGAAGGAACGAGTCATGGGGTAGGGGCTGTGTGCCTGAGACGAGGGAAGCTGGAGATGGTTTCCGTGGAAAAGAAGGAGAGGGCGAAAGGTCGATGCTGCTTCTGTCTGAAGGGGAACCGGCGTGGCTGTCATCGACAGTCAGCGGTAGGTGCTGACCTCAAGATGGTGTTGACCAGCTGACGATCAGTCAGTACAGCGCTGTCCGCCATGTCCATCACTCTCTCTCTCTCTCTCTCTCTCTCTCTCTCTCTCTCTCTCTCTCTCTCTCTCTCTCTGCCCCCACCCCCGCCAGCCCAGGAATGGGGAAGATTACAAGAGTTTTGCTGCCCCCCCCCCCCCCCCCACACACACACACACACACACACACACGCACACACACTCACAGGGCTTCCTGCAACAGAATAAATCTCTAAAAAAAATGAAGATAGCGGCAACTAGGTCTCCTCGCCCTCCCCCCTCCCCGCTCCCCCAACCCCCTTTCCAACCCCATCACCACTTTCCCCTCTCACCCTTGTCCATTCCAACTCCCACCCCCACCCCTCACCATTCTCCTCCCTCTGGCACACCACCACCTCTTCCTGTAGCCCGCTTCCCACTGAAGGTCTGATACTTGAATTTGATTGTTACTACGATCATTATCAGTGTCATTATTATTGTCATTGTTATATCATTATTGTGATTTAAATTGAAGGCTTTTTTTTATGTATATTATCAGTATGTTGATAGGAGAGACAGAAAATGTGCTCTGATAGAGGCTGTTGCAAAGGCTGTATGAAATAGTTTGCCTTTTTTCTTCTTCTTCTTAATGGTCTTTTTCTTCTTTTTAGTCTTCTACTTGCTCTTGATCTTCTTGAGCTTAGTGTAGTGGCTGTATTGTAAAAGGGCGCTCATGAGCTCAGTATAATGGCTGTAGTGTAAAGGGCTGAGCTGGGATTCATGAGCTCAGTATAGTGGCTGTAGTGTAAAAAAGGGCAAGGCTGGGATTCATGAGCTCAGTATAGTGGCTGTAGTGTAAAAAGGGCAAGGCTGGGATTCATGAGCTCAGTATAGTGGCTGTAGTGTAAAAAGTGCAAGGCTGGGATTCATGAGCTCAGTATAGTGGCTGTAGTGTAAAAAGGGCAATGATGGGGATTCATGAGCTCAGTATCGTGGCTGTAGTGTAGTGACTAGTGTTGAAAGGGGCAAGGCTGGGCATTCGTGAACTCAGTATAGTGACTGTAGTGTAAAAGGGCAAGGGTGGAGATTTATGAGTTCAGTATAGTGACTGTAGTGTAAAAGGGCAAGGGTGGAGATTTATGAGTTCAGTATAGTGACTGTAGTGTAAAAGGACAAGGGTGGGGATTTATGAGCTCAGTATAGTGACTGTAGTGTAAAGGACAAGGGTGGGGGATATATGAGCTCAGTATAGTGACTGTAGTGTAAAAGGGCAAGGGTGGAGATTTATGAGTTCAGTATAGTGACTGTAGTGTAAAGAACAAGGGTGGGGATTTATGAGCTCAGTATAGTGACTGTAGTGTAAAAGGGCAAGGGTGGGCATGAGTTCAGTATAGTGACTGTAGTGTAAAAGGGCAAGGGTGGGGATTTATGACCTCAGTATTGTGACTGTTGTGTAAAGGGCAAGGATGGGGATTCGTGAGCTCAGTATAGTGACTGTAGTGTAAAGGGCAAGCATGGGGATTCTTGAGCTCAGTATTGTGATTGTAGTGTAAAGGACAAAGGTGTTTTTTTTTATTTTTTTAGCTCTGTATAGTGACTATACTGTAAAAGGCCAAGACTGGGGATTCATGAGCTCAGTATAGTGACCGTGGTGTTAAGGGCAAGGCTGGAGATTTATGAGCTCAGTATAGTAGCTGTAGTGTAAAGGACAAAAATGGGGATTCATGAGCACAGTATAGTGACCGTAGTGTTAAGGGCAAGGGCTGGGGATTTATGAGCTCAGTATAGTAGCTGTAGTGTAAAGGGCAAGGGTGGGGATTCATGAGCACAGTATAGTAGCTGTAGTGTAAAGGACAAAAATGGGGATTCATGAGCTCAGTATAGTAGCTGTAGTGTAAAGGGCAAGGGTGGGGATTCATGAGCTCAGTATAGTAGCTGTAGTGTAAAGGGCAAAGGGTGGGGATTCATGAGCACAGTATAGTAGCTGTAGTGTAAAGGACAAAAATGGGGATTCATGAGCTCAGTATAGTAGCTGTAGTGTAAAGGGCAAGGGTGGGGATTCATGAGCTCAGTATAGTAGCTGTAGTGTAAAGGACAAAAATGGGGATTCATGAGCTCAGTATAGTAGCTGCTAGTGTAAAGGACAAAAATGGGGATTCATGAGCACAGTATAGTGACTGTAGTGTTAAGGGCAAGGCTGGGGATTTATGAGCTCAGTATAGTAGCTGTAGTGTAAAGGACAAAAATGGGGATTCATGAGCATAGTATAGTGACTGTAGTGTTAAGGGCAAGGCTGGGGATTTATGAGCTCAGTATAGTAGCTGTAGTGTAAAGGACAAAAATGAGGATTCATGAGCTCAGTATAGTAGCTGTAGTGTAAAGGGCAAGGGTGGGGATTCATGAGCACAGTATAGTAGCTGTAGTGTAAAGGGCAAGGGTGGGGATTCATGAGCACAGTATAGTAGCTGTAGTGTAAAGGACAAAAATGGGGATTCATGAGCTCAGTATAGTAGCTGTAGTGTAAAGGGCGAGGGTGGGGATTCATGAGCACAGTATAGTAGCTGTAGTGTAAAGGACAAAAAATGGGGATTCATGAGCTCAGTATAGTAGCTGTAGTGTAAAGGGCGAGGGTGGGGATTCATGAGCACAGTATAGTAGCTGTAGTGTAAAGGACAAAAATGGGGATTCATGAGCACAGTATAGTAGCTGTAGTGTAAAGGACAAAAAATGGGGATTCATGAGCACAGTATAGTAGCTGTAGTGTAAAGGACAAAAATGGGGATTCATGAGCATAGTATAGTGACTGTAGTGTTAAGGGCAAGGCTGGGGATTTATGAGCTCAGTATAGTAGCTGTAGTGTAAAGGACAAAAATGGGGATTCATGAGCACAGTATAGTGACCGTAGTGTTAAGGACAAGGGTGGGGATTCATGAGCTCAGTATAGTAGCTGTAGTGTAAAGGGCGAGGGTGGGGATTCATGAGCTCAGTATAGTAGCTGTA
This sequence comes from Conus betulinus, assembly GCA_016801955.1. Classification (NCBI taxonomy): domain Eukaryota; kingdom Metazoa; phylum Mollusca; class Gastropoda; order Neogastropoda; family Conidae; genus Conus; species Conus betulinus. Next base: position 36,785 of record JADBJO010005625.1, on the reverse strand, counting down.
GTGTAAAGGGCAAGGGTGGGGATTCATGAGCACAGTATAGTAGCTGTAGTGTAAAGGGCAAGGGTGGGGATTCATGAGCACAGTATAGTAGCTGTAGTGTAAAGGACAAAAATGGGGATTCATGAGCTCAGTATAGTAGCTGTAGTGTAAAGGGCGAGGGTGGGGGATTCATGAGCTCAGTATAGTAGCTGTAGTGTAAAGGACAAAAATGGGGATTCATGAGCTCAGTATAGTAGCTGTAGTGTAAAGGGCAAGGGTGGGGATTCATGAGCTCAGTATAGTAGCTGTAGTGTAAAGGGCGAGGGTGGGGATTCATGAGCACAGTATAGTAGCTGTAGTGTAAAGGGCGAGGGTGGGGATTCATGAGCTCAGTATAGTAGCTGTAGTGTAAAGGGCGAGGATGGGGATTCATGAGCACAGTACAGTAGCTGTAGTGTAAAGGGCAAGGGTGGGGATTCATGAGCTCAGTATAGTAGCTATAGTGTAAAGGACAAAAATGGGGATTCATGAGCTCAGTACAGTAGCTGTAGTGTAAAGGGCGAGGGTGGGGATTCATGAGCTCAGTATAGTAATGTAAAGAGGAAGGCTGGGGGTTTAAGGCTCATTATAGTGGCTGTAGTGTAATGATAGGTATGAAGGAGCCATTGCCGCTGTTCACATGGGCTGTTTTGAATTAAAGGTATGTCATCTCTGAAAGAATCGGCGCTTTCACTGCCATTGGCAAGACATGATGACAGCATAGCAAGCTGCTGTTGGCAACCACGTGTCGTCATGTACAGAGACTGCATAAAGCAACGACTGTCAACCTGGACCAGCAGGGGACATAACTTTCACTCATGTATTGCTCTCTGAATGAAGACAGAAAGCAGGTACTTGGTCATGTGACACTTGGAGCTTCTCCTCACTGGTCAGTTTTGGTTTGGTTGTAAGTGCGCTGCTGTTTGTTTGTTGTTTGTTTGTTTGGGTTTTTTTTTTTTTTTTTTTTTTTTTTTTTTTTTTAGCAATTGACACAAGGCAGCTGAGGAGAGAATCAGTTTTGCAGTTAAGATCAGTGATTAAACCATAGATATTCAACTCTGAAACTGATTCCCTCCCAGTAGCGCTTAAGATAATTTTTTTTTCAAAAACAATTCTTAAAAAAAAATGATGCTTTGGTTCATCACATATAGACTATCTGTTGAAGTACTCGCCCCCTCACCCCCACCACCACGACTGCTGACTGTGTCCAGGTAACTTGACATAACAGTGTTACTGTAGTAAGGCAGGCTGTCAGTCAGCAAGCAGGGTGTAAGCCAGGCTGGCAGGGAAAGGGTTAATACCTTTTAAAAACCAGGCCTGTGGGGAAAGGGTTAGTGCCTTTTAACTCAAGGCGTGTAGGGAAAGGGTTAATAATACCTTTTTAACACCTGCTGGTAGGGAAACGGTTAATACCTTTTAACATCAGTCCTGTACGGAAAGGGTTGATACCTTTTAACACCAGGCTGGCAGGGAAAGAGTTCATACCTTGTAACTCCAGGCTTGAAGGGAAAGGGTTAATAATACATTTTAACCCCAGCTGTTCTGCAGCACTCAGCAAGTCTGGGTTTGACAGTCACTATCTCTAAAGGCTTGCAACCTCATCACTGTAGAAGCCGTTCTCTCCCTCCATCGTCTTTTTACATAATTGCAAACATTTTTAGGATTGTTTGGTTCGAGGGAGATTCTTGTTTTTTTATATCGGCGTTATTTCAACATGATGGTTTGTCTCACCATTGGGTAGACGATGGCGGGGTACTGAGGGTACTTGTCACAGGAGGGGAAAAACTGCTTTCAAAGAATTGCACAATCTGCACGAACAACGCAAATGAACACTACTCATGTTGAATGGGGCATCTACCAGACACTTACGCGATCAGACTTAGATGCTTCCGCGTCTTGCGACGCATGATTCAGTCAAGTCGCTCCACTGTGCACGGTCCTCGGCCAAATCTGAACAGGGGGTGTCGTGATCCAGAAGCATGGACCACTTTGCTGTCTGTGCTCAAGCGATGTCATGTCAGTCTCATTGCCCATGTGAGTTCTTCCTGTTGAAGGCACAAGATCTGTCAGGACTGGAAACCAGCCAACCAGGCGCACACGCATGCGTTACAGCAGCAAACGGTTACTCTAGACACCCTAAAGTGATGTTCTCTCGCGTTAAAAATTAAAAAAAAAGCCGCCGTCAGTGCCCTGACAAAGTACTGCGGAAACTGATATGTTTAAGTGTTCGTGATCTTCGGTACCCAGCTGAGGTCAGACTAACTGTTGAAGTGTGAACACTCTGCAGCTCAGCGTTAAACTGGCGCTGAGGTCAGACTAACTGTTTGAAGTGTGAACGCTCTGCAGCTCAGCGTTAACTGGCGCTGAGGTCAGACTAACTGTTGAAGTGTGAACGCTCTGCAGCTCAGCGTTAACTGGCGCTGAGGTCAGACTAACTGTTGAAGTGTGAACGCTCTGCAACTCAGCGTTAACTGGCGCTGAGGTCAGACTAACTGTTGAAGTGTGAAACGCTCTGCAACTCCGCGTTAACTGGCGCTGAGGTCAGACTAACTGTTGAAGTGTGAACGTTCTGCAACTCAGCGTTAACTGGCGCTGAGGTCAGACTAACTGTTTGTGTGAACACTCTGCAACTCCGCGTTAACTGGCGCTGAGGTCAGACTAACTGTTGAAGTTGTGAACGTTCTGCAACTCAGCGTTAAACTGGCGCTGAGGTCAGACTAACTGTTGAAGTGTGAACGCTCTGCAACTCGGCGTTACCTGGCGCAGGTTACCCATACCACAGGTTAATCACACCTTTGGCGGTAAGGTGGTGGCGTTCACGGGACACTGCACGTGCGAGGACCCGCTTTTTGGGACTCGGGGTATGACGTGCATCACTGCAAGGTCAGTTGAAGTCTCTGAGCCGAACAGTTTCACCGGTTAGCATTGCGAGACGACCTACTTCCATACGCTCTACGCTGCCCTAGCAGTCAAGGCATGTGCGCAGCATTGCTGTGAAGCAGTGCGTGCAAGTACAGGTAAACGTCGCGCCTAATTTCTGCGTAATGCCCACTTCTTTGCATAAATGCATGCATGGATCCATGTACATGTTAAATGTTGTCTTCAGGAGAACACCTTTCATGCATGCACATGGCTAGGATTAGCAGATGTGCTGAACTTCGAGAACCATCTCTCTCTCTCTCTCTCTCTCTCTCTCTCTCTCTCTCTCTCTCTCTCTCTCTCTCTCTCTCCCCCTCCCCTATTTGTGTGTGTGTGTGTGTATCTATATATATATATATATATATATATATGGTGTGTGTGTGTGTGTGTGTGTGTGGTGTGTGTGTGTGTGTGTGTGTGTGTGTATGATATCAAGCGCATTTTTGCAAGCATATGCAGCACTGCTGCTTCCGACAATTACCACAATAAACGTGTCATTAAAACAGCTATCTTAGAAAAAAAAAAGACCAGGGTGTCAGTTCAAGAAGTCAGTACTCACAGTAACATTGATTTCAGAGATCAGGAGTTTAAGAACCACGCTGCAAAGTAGGAATTCATGATTTTTCTGCATGCAGAGCAAGCAGTATATGCCATTTGCGACATAAAACGGAACGATTGGAGTTTGAGGCCAGTAACATGCTTCCTCCCCCCCCCCCCCCCCCCCTCCCCCCCTCTTCCCATAACAAAGGGTTCTCAATCTTACTTTGAGCTGCTTCGCCTGAGTGGTGCAGGAAATGGGCATCATCTCCTAACCCTGCGGTGATAGTAGCAGCCACATAGGCGCTGAAAGAGGTGAGGAACGAAGAAATGTAAGGAGAAGGAGGTCGTGGATGCTCGGCCAAAGACCTCGTCTCAGACTTGCTGCAGGGAACAGCAGTGGCGGAGAGAAGGGTGTGCGGTGTCGGGTCCAGCCGTCAGGTGGTGGAGGGATCGTTTCGTCTGTCGGCTGGATGTAGGGAGACAAAGGACTGACATATCAGACAGGCGGTGCTGGCTTACATGATAGAGTGAGTAGTCTCCCCTGAGGACTTCCTTTGGTCCCGTAATGGAGTTGCCCGTCAGTGTGTATCTGCTTTCAGCCTTGAGAATTTACTCCCCTTTAGGGGGCAAGCATGGCTGTCTTCTAATATTGTCTTGTTTACATCCCGGTACCATTGTGTGCGTGACTGGCCTGGTGGTAAAGCATCAAAGCTGGCATTCAGGCGTTGCAGGTTTGAAACCTGATGGTGCTCAGCCTATAAAAAAAAAGACGGCCCTTTGTTTCATTGATTTTCTTTTTTTTTTTTTTTTCTTTCTTTTCTTTTTTTTTGCATGGCTCCAACTTCCTCGAGAATTCACAGAGTTCAGACAAGGACAACTGAGAATAAAGTAAGAGAAAAAAAAAAAATCTGCAAAAGAAAACAAGAGAGAGAGAAATTACACGAGGTGGAAAGGGGGTGGGGGTGGGCAAAACAAAGAAGAAATATTAGAGGGAAAAAAAATTGGAGGGGGGGGGGGGGGGGGGGTGGGTGCATTGGAATATGTGTAGTTCTGGTAGCATTTTTTGGTACACTTGCAAATGACGCCAATGTCACAAAATCTCATGGAAACTTCTCTGAGAGATCAGGCAACTGGTGTTTTGTGCACCGAGTTGACGGCAGTTTGATGTCGCTCTCTGCATGTTTGCAGAATGCTGCAGAGTGAAGGAGGTCGACCTAAGGTGTACAAACAGATGCTCCTGGTTGAGGTCGGACCAGAACGTAAATGGTACGCCACCCTGTGCTGGCATTCACATCAGGCTGCACCATCTCTGAAAGCAAGCCTGTTGATTTGTCTGAGGAAGGTGATCGCGTGCCTGTCCATCTCCCACAGAATTTTCATCGATTTTTGCTTGTCCTCGGAGGGAGCCGTGTTGCTTTGGCTGGCACTGTATTAGGTGTGTTCATTCTTGTGATCACAGGATGGTGCTAGATCCATTCCCTTTTAACAACATATCCGGTGTGTGCTTGGACAGCCCTGATATGGTCCTTTGCGGTCGGCTGGGCTATGAGCAACATGAGCATTACCTACCCCCCCCCCCCCCCCCCCCCCCCCCCCCCCACCCACACACACCCAACCCCCCCACCCCACCTCACCTGCTCCTTTCTGCTAACCTCCTCTTCTGTCAGTCTCCTGGGGCAGTTCTTCCCCAGCCTGCCAGGTCTATTTAATTTCGGTGGAAGCGGACATTCAGTCTGTCTGAAAGAGGCTATGAACAGTATCAAAGATAAGATTGGGATACATCTTCATTACCAGCTGTACATAAGTCACGAGGAATGTCTTTCTTCTTCAACATCTTCTTCTTCTTTCCCTAGTTTTTGTCTATACATTTTTTTTTCAAGTGAAATTTTAAGTAATTTGACCTACTATTCTTCTTCTTATTATTATTATGAATACTTGTATAGTGCCTATCCTTGGCTAGAAACCAAGCTCTAAGCGCTTTACAATCCACACTCGTTTACACAACGGACTGCCTACCTGGGTGGTGCCGACTGAAGAGCTGCCAGCTGGCGCTTCATTCAGTCGTTTCCTGTGTTATCCATTCAATATCGTTCACTCAGTTCAGTTAACTACCTCGCTTCCTTCATTCTTTCCATTTCTCATGCAGGATGCATACTATGTGTAACGTGTCATCCATACCAACGGCCAAACTGGCCTTCTTCTTCCGAAAGTTGGTGATAGGATTTTACGTGTGTGAAGCTGTTATGCGTGCGTTTACACACGGAACCTCGGTTTACAGTCTCATGCGGACTTTATGGGAAATGGAGTCGGAACCAGTGTTAACTCCGAGGGAAAAATCCTCCTGTACCAAACGGCCCGTCGGAGATTCGAACCCGCACCCCCAGGCCGGATCACCAAGATTACGAGTCCGGCGCTCTACCACTGAACGACTTTGGACTTACTAAACCTAGACACTTGCCGACAGCCGGTTGTGAGACTGATAAAGACAAACATCTGTGCAGTTCCTGTTTGTCTCCCATCCGACCGTCTGTTTATCTCTGTCTGTCTGTCTCCCTCCCTCTCTCTCCCCTCTCTCTGTCCATCCCTTCCCCCCCCATCCTTCCCTGCGCCCCCTCTGTCTCTGACTCTCTCTGTGTGTCTCTCTGTCTGTCTGTCTGTCTGTCTGTCTGTGGTCTCTGTCTCTCTCTCTCTCTCTCTCTCTCTCTCTCTCTCTCTCTCTCTCTCTCTCTCTCTCTCTCAATTATGTATGTATGAACATAGTTCCCCATTTATTGTGTGTATTGCGCAATTTGCGGAAGTTAACAGTTCGTTTATGCACGCAGTGGTTGTGTAACAGTTCTTGTTCTGTAATCACTTGTTTGGTTCACCGCACTCGCTTCACGAGCTTGGGTGTGGCCTTCAGTGGACAAACCGTTTTGTTTGCCTTCAGTGAGTCAGACACTTTATTGCCTCTTTCGTTGTTTCCATTTGACTGAAAGAGTGGTCAACCAGTCTGACCGGGTCTGACTCACGTGTGTGTCTGTTAATGTCTCTCTCTCTCTCTCTCTCTCTCTCGTCTCTCTCTCTCTCATCTCTCTGTCTGTCGTCTCTCTCTTTTGTCTCAGTCATTCCGTCTCCGTCTCGTCTCTGTCTGTCTGTCTGTCTGTCTGTCCTCTCTCTCTCTCTCTCTCCTCCTCTCTCTCCTCTCTCCTCTCTCTCTCGCTCCCTCCCCCCCCCCCCCCCCCCCCCCCCCTTCTCTCTGTGTAAATGAGTACAAGTCTCTTACATATATACAGAGAGACAGACAGACAGAGTGATCAACAGGTGCATAGAAAGAAAGTCAGCCTGTTTCTCTCTCTCTCTCTCTCTCTGTCTCTGTCTGTCTGTCTCTGTCTCTCTCTCTGTCTCCCTCTCTCTCTCTCTCTCTCTCTCTGTGTCCAGCTCCGCCCCTCCCTTCCTCTCTCTCTCCTCCTTCCCGACCCCCTCTCTCTCCCTCCTTCCTCCCTCCCTCTCTCTGTGTCCATCTCTCTCTCTCTCTCTCTCTCTCTCTCTCTCTCTCTCTCTCTCTCTCTCTCACACACACACACACACACACACACACACACACACACCACACATTGAATAATAAGATTTGAGCATGGGTGAAGGGGCGTAGTAGAAGAATATGGTTGGGGGGGGAGGGGGGGGGGGAGGGGGGAGCTGAACTGGATGAGGACCATTGTGGCATATGTCATGTTTATTGATTTTTTTTCCCCAAATGACTCCAAATTAATGACTTTTTGTTGTTTTTTAATGTGTGTGTATGCGTGTGTGTGTGTGTGTGTGTTACCTTCCAGGAAAATGCTTGTGTGTTTGTATATGTGTGTGTGCGTGCGCGCGCGCGCGCGCGCGCGTGTGGTGTGTGTGTGTGCGCGCGCGCGCATGAGTGCGCTTGTGTGTGTGTGTGTGTGTGTGTGTGTGTGTGTGTGTTAATGCGTGTGTGTGTGCATGCGTGCATGTGTCCGTGTGTGTTTTAAGAGGGAAAGGGGTGGCTGGCTGATACAATGTGATTGGACGAAGGATTCCCAACTCTCTGTTATTAATCTCGAATTCAACCTCCCCCCCCTTACTCCCCCCCCCCCCCCCCCCCACACACACACACACACACACACACACACTTCCCCCATCACAGAGCTATGAGGATGTCAACTCCCAACAGTCCTAACAGTCCTTGACTGCTACCTCTGCTTTTGTTGCGGTGTGCTGCGTTGTCTGTTAGTGCAGGAGTGGGGATGGGGGTGGGGGTTGAGGAGGAGACAACAGTTAGCTGATAATTGCTCTTGGGCAGGCTGAAATTGCACTGGAGAGAGTCACATGAGGGGACGGTAGTGGTGTTTTTTTGGTTGTTGTTTTTTTTTTAGGTGTGGGGGGGGGGGGGGGGGGGGGGGGGGGGGCTGCTTGCTTCGATCTCTCTTGTCTGAGACGTCAGTGGGCTATTTTGATAGTATTGTCAGTATCTCACCTCCCACCCCTACCCCTCTTTACACTGTTTTTGTCTGTCTTTGCCTCTGTCTCTCCCTCCTCTCTCTCTCTCTCTCGTCTCTCTCTCTCTCTCTCTGTCTCACTCTCTTTCTCTCTCTCTCTCTCTCTCTCTCTCCTCTCTCTCTCTCTCAGTCTCTCTCACTCTGCACTCTTGAGTGTCTGTGTCTCTCTCTGTCTCTGTCTCTCTCTGTCTCTCTGTCTCTCTCTCTCTCTCTCTCTCTCTCTCTCTTGAAATTCTGTCCTTGTCATCTTTAACTGTGTTTTTTTTTCTTTCTTAATCTTGATTGTAAACCATTGTTTTGGGGTTTTTTTCTGCGATGGGACCAGCTAACTGTTTTGTTCTTAAACGTCCTTGTGCTTCATCTGTTGTTACAGTTTATTACCAAGTCAGCTTTTATTTCTTGTAGTAATCTGAGGACTGCTATAGCGATACTGTGATCGCAGTACAGAGTGGACCCTAGCTGTCCGTTCTTCATTGTCTCTTTGCCCATATCATCTTTTGGTGCGTGTGTGTGTGTGTGTGTGTGTGGTGTGTGTGTGTGTGTGTTACATTTATCATTATTGTTATTGTTTTAAACTCTTTTCCTCAGTGTTCTTTGCAAAGCACCACTGGGAGTATTTTCTATGCAGATTCGGAAGTTTTCCTTCTCGCAGAAGGTTACCAGGAATGTGCTGTGGGGTGGGTGTTTGGTGGTTGGTTGGTTGGTTGGTTTTTTCCTGTGAGTATGATCGTTCGTCTGCAGCTGTTTGAAGTCCGACATTGTGATCTCTCTGCAGATGCAGCAGATCAGTTTCCTTGGCAAAGGCCGTTAAATGCATCAGCCTCAAGGGTTGTGGCCCTTGATTATTCCTCCAGTTGCAGTTGTAGTCTTCACGTCTCTGGTGGGAAAAAAAGCTAGGAAGCCAGGGCTTTTTCGGATTCACTGGCTTTCAGGGGGGGGGGGGGGGGGGGGGGGGGGGGGGGGGGGGGCTTGCTTGAGGGAAGAGTCGGCATCCGATTCATAGAGGGCGATTGACGAAAGTAGCAGCAATGCTCCAAAGCACCACACTCTTTTATCCGTTTGATACCAGTAGCAGTGCATTAAGGTAATGTTGTTTATAGCCCAGCCGACCGCAAAGGGCCATATCAGGCTGTCACCGCATTGAATTCAACTTAAAAAAAAAAAAAAAAAAACCTCAGTCACACAAACCCTTGAAATACATCTTCTAGAAACAAACGGGAAATGTTGAAAACCTCTTCTGTAACATGTTAGATCAGGTGAAAAATGTTGATTTCTCTCAAGTTGCTTTGAACCATCGCAGTTGAAAAAAACAACGATTTAAGCATGACGCAGATCCAGTGTTGTTAAAAAAAAAAAAAAAAAAAAAAAAAAAAATTGGAACAAATTTTTTTTTTTCTTTCGCATTTATTGGGAAAGCTCAGAGAATGTTGACGTTGATATCTGTTTAATGTGACGTCACTGTGAAACAGAACGGAGGAATGCGCAGTGCAAAAATGAATGCATGAATGACACTTTTCTTCTTAAGAGTTAGACTTGATGGCGTTTTCGAGAGAGGTTCCCCACTGTTCAACGGAGTCCCAGTGGACCCTCAATTTAAAAAAAAAAAAAAAAAAAAAAAGAAAAAAACCCTGTAACGAACAGTTGCTCGTTATTTTGTCTTGGAGTGCAATATCAGGCAGACGGTGGGGTGCCCGTTGGACGGTCAAAATTAATCTCCTGACAGGCTTCAAGCATGTCCTTGAATGTCCTTAAAAAGTGAATTTTGAGGGACCTTTCCCTGGACTAAAACCTACCTAAACCTTAAGTTCTTCAGAGCACTAGAAAATGAAGTGTGGTTTTTATTATTTATATTATTATTATTGAACAATTTCATGTTTTGTGATAAATTTACAAAATTATGCAGAGAATTAATGACAAGTATAAAAAAGAAAGAAAGGAAGGAAACAAAGAGTTCATTTTGGGTGTGCCAACAGTGGCCGTTTGTTCTGCCATCAGTCTCACTGGATTCTGCTGAGCCGATCTTGTGAACCAGCTGAAGTCTTATATTTGCTGTATTACACCCCTACAATTTGGATACTTACTTAAGTCCTCGAAAGTTCTTTAAAATACTTTTGTTTGTTGTGTTGTTTTTGTTAATCTGTATGCACTCTGCTGTGTGAGTGGAAGATTGTCAAAGTTTATAATCATGTCATGAATTGGCATACATATTTCGTTTTTGAGAGAGAGGGGGTGTATATATATATATATATCTATATATAATATATATATATATATATATATGTGTGTGTGTTTGTGTGTGTGTGGTGTGTGTGTGTGTGTGTGTGTGTGTTCCTAACAGGACAAAGGTGTGTTTTTTTTTTTGTTTGTTTGCTTTTTTTTTTTTTTTTTTTTTGTGCGATTGTATCCCCTTCCCCCCAAACGCAAGTCCCTCACCCCCATGCCTCCAGGATGGTTCCTTGTGTGTCTCTGGGCTGTGATAACTCTGAGATGTATCCCCTCTCTCTGTCTCTGTCTCTGTCTGTCTGTCTGTCTGTCTCTCTCTCTCTCTCTCTCTCTCTTCTCTCTCTCTCTCTCTCTCTCTCTCTCTCTCTTCTCTCTTCGTGTGCGACATATGTATAAACAGGTTAGTACGTACGCTCACGCTCACGACCAGAATTGCCGCAGATAAGCAGTGTTAGCGCTTAGAGTCGTGCCCTGTGGCCCCCCCCCCCCCCTCTCTCTCTCTCTCTCTCTCTGTTTCTCCTCCACCCCCCCCTGTCCCTGTTTGTCTGTTTCTCTGTCTGTCTGTCTTTGTCTGTCCTCTGTGTCTCTCTCTCTCTCTCTCTCTCTCTCTCTCTCTCTCTCTCTCTCTCTTCTCTCTCTCTCTCTCTCGTGTACGGTCTTCTCCCTCTCTTTTTTTTCTTCTTGTTGTTGCTGTTGTTTATCTGAAAATGAATTGGTAAGTTCCACTTTCCTTTTCAGCAAGGGTAGTCTACACCACAAGGTGCAAGACAACCCTAGCGGGGGCAAAAACAAAATCTAAAACAAAAAACAAAAAAAATGCGTATGCTTATTTATTCAGAGTTCACTTTCATAGGTATTTTTTCCGCTTTAGAGGATGGAATGAGCCACTGATACAGTAAACCTTTTTTTTTTTTTTTTTTTTTTAAACTGGGTGCTGGTGATAAGAATATGGACAGTTACTTTACAGAATTTGACTTCTTCGGATTATCATGACCAACCCACCCTGGGTTTGTTGTTGTTCTTGTTGTTGTTTGTTTGTTTGTTCATTTTTGTTTTTCACTGCTTTTTTTTAACCTCTTTGTCTTTGCCATGTCTGTCCTACTGCTTTTAGATACAAGTACAGTCACCGTAGTTACCAAGGAAAGAAGAAGTCGTTTTTTTTGTTTGTTTTGTTTTGTTTTTTTTGTTTTTACCTGTTTTACCTTGTCTTTTCCCTCATGTTTGTTCTCTCTCTCTTCGATGTTCTGAATCTGTCTCTGTCCTTGTTTTTCAAATCTCTCTCTCTCTCTCTCTCTCTCTCTCTCTCTCTCTCTCTCTCTCTCTCTCTCTCTCTTTCTTAGTGGCCTGAGGAAGACCAGCGCACTGGTCAAAACAATGGAGTTTGATTATAAAAAATAAAAAACGCACAAAAAATTAACAAGTGAAACTCGATCTTTATAAATAAACGATCAAAGCAAAATTTGATTGATCATGATCAGTGGTTAATATCAGTTTTCCTGTAAAAGAAGAATGGGTGTGAGCACGCCTAGTCCACACAGAAAGGAAATACTGATCAGTTTAACGATAAAGAAGAATAGGCATGAGCGCACCTACACTATGCAGACAGGAATACGCATCGGTTTTCCTATAGAAGAGGAATGGGTCTCTAAACACCCACAGCATACAGAAAGGAAATACTGATCAGTTTAACGATAAAAGGAGAATAGGCATGAGCACACTTACACTATACAGAAAGGAATACGCATCGGTTTTCCAATAGAAGAGGAATGGGTGTCTACACACCCACAGCATACAGAAAGGAAATACTGATCAGTTTAACGATAAAAGAAGAATGTGTATGAGCGCATCCACACTATACAGACTGGATTAAGAAGAATGGGTGTGGGCACACCCACACCATACAGAAAGGAATGATGAAGAATAAGTGTGGGCACACCCACACTATACAGAAAGGAATGGTGAAGAATGAGTGTGGGCACACCCACACCATACAGAAAGGAATGAAGAAGAATGAGTGTGGGCACACCCACACCATACAAAAGGAAAAATGAAGAGTGAGTGTGTGGGCATACCCACACCATACAGAAAGGGATGATGAAGAATGAGTGTGGGCACACCCACACCATACAGAAAGGAGTGAAGAAGAATGAGTGTGGGCACACTCACACCATACAGAAAGGAATGAAGAATGGGTGTGGGCACACCTACACCATACAGAAAGGAATGAAGAAGAATGGGTGTGGGCACACCCACACCATACAGAAAGGAATGAAGAAGAAGAATGGGTGTGGGCACACCCACACCACACCATACAGAAAGGAATGAAAAAGAATGAGTGTGGGCACACCCAATCATACAGAAAGGAATAGATGAAGAATGAGTGTGGGCACAACTTCACCATACAGAAAGGAATGAAGAAGAATGGGTGTGGGCACACCCACACCATACAGAAAGGAATGAAGAAGAATGAGCATGAGCACACCCACACCATACGGAAAGGAATGAAGAAGAATGGGTGTGGGCACACCCACACCATACAGAAAGGAAGAAGAATGAGTGTGGGCACACCCCACACCATACAGAAAGGAATGAAGAAGAATGAGTGTGGGCACACCCACACCATACAGAAAGGGAATGAAGAAGAATGAGTGTGGGCACACCCACACCATACAGAAAGGAAAGAAGAGAATGGGTGTGGGCACATCCACAAAATACACGAAGGAATGAAGAAGAATGGGTGTGGGCACATCCACAAAATACAGGGAAGGAATGAAGAAGAATGGGTGTGGGCACACCCACACCATACAGAAAGGAATGAAGAAAGAATGAGTGTGGGCACACCCACACCGTACAGAAAGGAATGAAGAAGAATGAGTGTGGGCACACCCCCACCACACAGAAAGGAATGAAAGAAGAATGAGTGTGGGCACACCCATACCATACAGAAAGGAATGAAGAATGAGTGTGGGCACACCCACACCACCATACAGAAAGGAATGATGAAGAATGAGTGTGGGCAATCCCGCACTAGAGTGTGGGCAATCCCGCACAATACAGAAAGGAATGAAGAAGAATGAGTGTGGGCACACCCACACCATACAGAAAGGAATGAAGAAGAATGAGTGTGGGCACACCCACACCATACAGAAAGGAATGAAGAAGAAGTGTGGGCACACCCACACCATACGGAAAGGAATGAAGAAGGAGTGTGGGCACACCCACACCATACAGAAAGGAATGAAGAAGAATGAGTGTGGGCACACCCACACCATACAGAAAGGAATGAAAAAGAATGAGTGTGGGCACACACCTATACCATACAGAAAGGATGAAGAAGAATGAGCGTGGGCACACCCACACCATACAGAAAGGAATGAAGAAGAGATGGAATGAGTGTGGGCACACCCACACCATACAGAAAGGAATGAAAAAGAATGAGTGTGGGCACACCTATACCATACAGAAAGGGATGAAGAAGAATGGGCGGGGCACACCCACACCATACAGAAAGGGATGAAGAAGAATGAGCTTGGGCACACCCACACCATAAAAAAAGGAATGATGAAGAAGAAGAATGAGTGTGGGCACACCCACACCATACAGAAAGGAATTAAGAAGAATGAGTGTGGGCACACCCACACCATACAGAAAGGAATGAAGAAGAATGGGTGTGGGCACACCCACAAAATACAGAAAGGAATGAAGAAGAATGGGTGTGGGCACACCCACACCATACAGAAAGGAATGAAAGAATGGGTGTGGGCACACCCACACCGTACAGAAAGGAATGAAGAAGAAGAATGAGTGTGGGCACACCCCCACCACACAGAAAGGAATGATGAAGATGATGAGTGTGGGCACACCCATACCATACAGAAAGGAAGAAGAATGAGTGTGGGCACACCCACACCATACAGAAAGGAATGATGAAGAATGAGTGGGGCAATCCCCCCACTATACAGAAAGGAATGAAGAAGAATGAGTGTGGGCATACCCACACCATACACAGTGTGGGCAACCCACACCAAGAACAGAAGGAATGAAGAAGAATGAGTGTGGGCACACCCACACCATACAGAAAGGAATGAAGAAGAATGAGTGTGGGCACACCTGTACCATACAGAAAGGAATGAAGAAGAATGAGCGTGGGCACACCCACACCATACAGAAAGGGATGAAGAAGAATGAGCGTGGGCACACCCACACCATACAGAAAGGGATGAAGAAGAGTGAGTGTGGGCACACCCACACCACACAGAAAGGAATGAAGAAGAATGAGTGTGGGCACACCCACACCACACAGAAAGGAATGAAGAAGAATGAGTGTGGGCATACCCACACCATACAGAAAGGAATGAAGAATGTGTGTGGGCACACCTACACCATACAGAAAGGAATGAAGAAGAATGGGTGTGGGCACACCCACACCACACAGAAAGGAATGAAGAAGAATGTGTGTGGGGGCACACCCACACCATACAGACAGGAATGTTTAAGAATGAGTGTGGGCAATCTCGCACTATACAGAAAGGAATGATGAAGAATGTGTGTGGGCACACCCCACCATACAGAAAGGAATGAAGAATGGGTGTGGGCACCCTACACCATACAGAACGGAATGAAGAAGAAGAATGAGTGTGGGCACACCCCCACCACACAGAAAGGAATGAAGAAGAATGAGTGTGGGCACACCCACACTATACAGAAAGGAATGAAGAATGTGTGTGGGGCACACCCACACCACACAGAAAGGAATGAAGAAGAATGGGTGTGGGCACACCCACACCACACAGAAAGGAATGAAGAAGAATGGGTGTGGGCACACCCACACCACACAGAAAGGAATGAAGAAGAATGGGGGTGTGGGCACACCCACGTCACACAGAAAGGACCTTCTCACCTGGCCAAGTCAAACTGAAAGGGTCTTCGCCTACCCCGAGGCCTGTGTCAAGAATCTTTCGAAGAGACAGCGTGGGATGGGGGTGGGGGGGGGGGGGGGTGGGGGAGGGGGTATATGTGAAAAATTGATGATCCAGTGACCTTTCATCTCTCTGGTGAGAACCCTACCGAGTAGTGAGGGGAGAATGCCATGAGAACGGCCAGGGTTACCTTCCCTCCTAGCACCCTCCTCCAACCCACCCACCCTCTACCTCTGCAGGCACGCTCCCCATCCCTGTTCCACCCCAACCCACACCCACCCCCGCCCTGCACTAGCATGCAGGCACGCGCGCGCACGCACGCACGCGCGCACGCGCACACACACACACACACACACACACACACACACACTCTCTCTCTCTCTCTCTCTCTCTCTCTCTCGCACGCACACACACATGCACACACACACACACACACACACACACACACACACACAGCCAGTACCCTTTCCCGCCCACGTCTTGAGTCATCTTAGCCGCGCCCTGCTGCTTGGGTTTGCTGTTTTCTTTTCTGGCTGGCTGTCATCATTCTTCCTTTTTGTCTCTGGCCTTCGCTGTCTTTTCTCGTTTGTCTACCTGTCATCTCTGTCTGTCTGTCTGTCTGCCTGACTGTTTCTCTGTCTGTCTGTCCGTTTCTCTTTCTCTCTCTGTCTTCCTCTGTCAGTCTGTCCTTGTCTCTCTCTGCATGTCTCACTCTTTGTCTGTCTGTCTGTCTGCCTCTCTCTCTCTCTCTCTCTCTCTCTCTCTCTCTCTCTCTCTCTCTCTCTCTCTGTTGCAATTGATGCTTCGTTGCATCATAAATTTTCTCTATTTTCGGCGCTGCAAATATTCATGTATAGCCCCTTGACATAAAGGCTATGTAGGCCATTGTCAATAAAAAACGTATCTGAAGTCTCTCTCACTCTCTCTCTCTCTCTCTCTCTCTCTCTCTCTCTCTCTCTCTCTCTCTCTCTCTCTCTCTGTCCCCCTCGAAAAAAGTCAATGACATATCAAGCCCATCTTGGGCCGAATATGAGAAGATAGTGATTGCTCTTCTTTGTTTTCATTGTCCTGAATGTGATTTTGCCTAAAGAAGACCTAAAAGGTCGAAACGTGTCATGTTTTGTCTTTTAATTTGTTTGTTCCTGTTGTTAAGCGGACTCACTAACAGTTCTTTAAAAAAAAATATTTTTGTAACATCTCTCTCTGTCTCCCCGTCCCTGTTTTTGTCTCCATCTCTCTCTGTCTCTTTTTCTCTCCGCCCGCCCCCCCCCCCCCCCCCCCCCCCCCCTCCCCCTCACACACCCTCCTCCCGGCAAAAAAAGCTATTTTTGTTTATACCCTCCAGGAAAACACTTTTTTAACTGGTCTTTTCTTTTTTTTTTGTTGTTTTTTTGTTGTTTGTTTGTTTGTTTTAATGAGGAGGGAGAAAGGGGGGATTGGGAAGAGAAGCTGAGACCCCCTGTCTGTCTGTCTGTCTGTCTGTCTGTCTCTCTCTCTCTCTCTCTCTCTCTCTCTCTCTCTCTCTCTCTCTCTCTGTTTTCAAGTTATTGCTGTCTTTTTTCTCCTGTCTCTGCCTGTCTCACTCGTTTTTTCCTTGTTTCTGAGTGTTTCAGCCTCTGTCTCTTTGTCTCTGTCCCTGTCTGTCCATCTCTGT
Organism: Conus betulinus; assembly: GCA_016801955.1. NCBI lineage: Eukaryota > Metazoa > Mollusca > Gastropoda > Neogastropoda > Conidae > Conus > Conus betulinus. The sequence continues at coordinate 20,010 of JADBJO010005625.1, read as the reverse complement.
CTGTCTCTGTCCCTATCATTCTCTCTCTCTCTCTCTCTCTCTCTCTCTCTCTCTCTCTCTCTCTCTCTCCATCCCCCCCCCGTGAAAAACCCTGTTCAAAGATGTCCCATCGGACATGATCTTTGATATTCTGAAAGAGATTAACATTTTTTCATTCTGATTTAAGATTTTACGGAAGAAAGATTTTTAACGAAGTTTCTGGTGCGTTTTTAGAAGATGTATTTTAAGAGAGATGTGTGAAAGGTTTGTTTGTTTGTTTGATGACTTGTGTGAGTTGATTTTAACGTGTCGACAGCCCTGATGTGGCCTTTTGCGGTCGGCTGGGCTAGAAGCAACATTACCTGACCTTACCTCTGTCTGTCTGTCTCTCTCTCTCTCTCTCTCTCTCTCTCTCTCTCTCTCTCTCTCTCTCTCTCTCTCTCCCTCTGGCGCCTGGTTAGGTTTTTAGGTTGTGTCAGGGTGGTGAGGATCTGAATGGAGGGGGGGTTTCTTTTAGTATCAGTTTTGTTCCACCTACTGCAAGTGTTCTGCTTGTGTAGTTCCCCTTTTCCGTTACCTTTGATTAATGCGCCTTTTTTTTTTTTTTTTTTTTTTTTTTTTTATGATTTTCATTGTTGTTCCATTGTTTTGTTTTCCTGTTTTTTTTGTAGATCTTTCAACTGTCTTTGTGGTGAAAAGTCTTCACGTTGTCTTTTTCTTTGTTACATTTGATACCAAGTTTCTGTTTTTGTTTTGTTTTAGATGGGGAACATTTTAGTGATACTGTGATCACAGTTTTAGAGTGGGCGCTAGCTGTCTGTTCTTCATCATTTGTTTGCCCATATAGTCTTCCGATGAATTTTTTTTTGATAATATTTATCATTTATTTATTTGTTTGTTTATTTATTTATTTATTTGTTTTTACTTTTTTTTTTCTCACTGACTCTTATAATGCACCACATAGAGAGTTTGTCTTAAAATCAGAAGCCCCAAGAATGGGGATGGTTGCGTGTGTGTGTTGTGTGTGTGTGTGTGTGTGTGTGTGTGCGCGCGCGCGCGCGCGCGCGCGTGTGTGTGAGCTTTATCAGTACCACGGTTGTACTTCAGCTCTGAAGTGGGAAGTGGCAATCTCCCTAGAGGGGCAGCATGCTGCGCCGCATTTTCGTTGAAGGAGGCTGTTGACCGCATCAGCCTCAGAGCTGTGCCGGCCCCTGATTATTTTCACCGTCACAGTACTAGTCTGCGCATAGCTGGTGGGGAAAGAAACAATCATGTGATTGATTCAGTGGCTTGTGTATAAAAAAAAAAAAGAAGAAAAAAAGGGGGGGAGGGGGGGGGGGGGGGGGGATTGCTCGAGGCAGGAGTCGGCATCCGATTTCAGTGAGGAAGATGGGCAAAAGAAGCAGCGATGTTTCAGATTCCACAAGCTCATTGATCTCTCATAGTGGTGATCGATTCAAGTGTGATGCACTATCCTTTGTTCTGGAAATAGGGCGTAAAGATTTTTCGTTTGCTCTAATACCTGTTGTGTTTTGAAAGCTTGGTGAATGTGTGCAATGATACCCGTTTGTGGAAGCTGCGGAGCTGAAGGCATGAGTGTGTTAGCCCGGTGTTCATGCATGAATTAAGGCTTTCTTCCATATGCACTTTTAGATATAGGGACCCAACGTATCCCCCACACTTCAGCGTTGTTGCTATTGTAGGCGGTTACAAAGCGGGGAGATTGTAGGTGGAAACTGAAACATTAAGATAAGCATAGAGTTACTGAGCCGCCAAAGGAACCAACCACACAAAGTTACAAAACAGACCTATTGGGTCATACGTCAAGCAGGACAAGCGACAATCAAGACAACGGAAATAAAGGAGAAACAAGCAGTCCTTTATCTTCTTGAATCTGCAGCAAAACTGTGGCGTGGATGAAAAAAAGCAATAAATAAATAAAAAAAAGAAAAAAAAAAAAAAAAAAAAAAAAAAAGAAAAGAAAGAAAAAAAAAAATACGGAATGGAACTTGAGAAGGAGGAAGGGGAGAAGATGGAGATTTAGAATGAACTATTTTTAGAGACAAATGATAATGGATTGTAATCGTATTATGATAACGATAATAATGATGATAGTAACACAACAGTAGGGATGATAGTAACAACAATGATGATGATCAAGGAGGAAGAAGAAAAAGGAGAAGACTGTTTTTTGATAATGATAGCAGTAATGATGATGATAATTATGGGAGTGATAAGGATCATTAATAATAGTAATAATGATAATAATGAAACAGGAAAGACATCAAGGATAACATCTGATAATGATTACGATAACAAAACTGATATGATGATAATAATAGTGAAGATGGGAAAGATAGTAATATGAAAGGAATGCATAACAATTTAGAAAGAATGAAAGGAATAACGTTCATCATTGAGTACTAACAGTAACACTGATTTTTTTTTATGATAACTATGGTAATGATGATGATGATAATAATAACGATGATCATAAAAAAAACAATGATAACAGTAATAATTTTTTTAAA
>JADBJO010005625.1:2500-7500 GCA_016801955.1 Conus betulinus | reverse complement strand
CAGGGCCTGTAGTGTGCCAAGGCCTGTGGTGTGCCCGGGGCCTGTGGTTTGCCAAGGCCTGTGGTGTGCCAAGGCCTGTGGTGTGGTGTGCAAGGCCTGTGGTGTGCCGGGGCCTGTAGTGTGCCAAGGCCTGTGGTGTGCCGGGGCCTGTGGTGTGCCGGGGGCCTGTAGTGTGCCAAGGCCTGTGGTGTGCCAAGGCCTGTGGTGTGCCGGGGCCTGTAGTGTGCCAAGGCCTGTGTGTGCCAAGGCCTGTGGTGTGCCGGGGCGTGTGGTGTGCCGGGGCCTGTGGTGTGCCAAGGCCTGTGGTGTGCCGGGGCCTGTGGGTGTGCCGGGGCCTGTGGTGTGCCGGGGCCTGTGGTGTCCCAAGGCCTGTGGTGTGCCGGGGCCTGTGGTGTGCCGGGGCCTGTAGTGTGCCAAGGCCTGTGGTGTACCAGGGCCTGTGGTGTGCCAAGGCCTGTGGTGTGCCGGGGCCTGTCGTGTGCCAAGGCATGTGGTGTGCCGGGGCCTGTGGTTTGCCAGGGCCTGTGGTGTGCCAAGGCCTGTGGTCGCCCTGGCCGTTCTGCGATGTTGACTATCTGTCGATGGTTGGTTAGGGTTGTTGGGGGGGGGGGGGGGGGGGGGGGGGGGGGGGGGGGTGGGGGGGGGGGGGGGGGGGGGGGGGGATTGGTTTGTGTGTGTGTTTTGTTGTTGTTGTTGTTGTTTTTTTGTGGAGGAGTTGGTGATGTGTGTGTTTTTTTTTTTTTTTTTTTTTTGTGGTCTTCTCCTCCACCTCCCTCCTTCAACAGTTCTCTGGTGGATGATTCTAGCAAGGCCCTTGGATATTGTTACAAGGCCATACCAACGTAGTTTTCTCGTCTAAACTACTTTCAAGTTGATGTTTGTATGATCGTATATGCGGCTTGATGGTTTGACACATTTTTTTCATTGGCGATATAATCAGTGTGTCTCATGTTATGTATCTGATGTTTGGAATCCAGATTGCATCAGTGCAATAAGTGAAAATGTGATCTATTCAGTACAACATTTTGCAGTGAAACGTAGCGACGGACAGCACAGTAAAGTAAATTCGTCCGTCCTGAACTCCGTTGTTATTGTCTTCATCATCATCAACACCAACACCACCGTTGTTACCAAACAAAAGCTGACGTCAGAGTTGCTAACGAGGTCATTGACCTGACTGTCATCTCCAGAATTGAAGTGTCCATTTGACTCGAACGCGTCACCTGCTAATGGATGGTGAGAGCGGTAGAATTACGGTCCAGTTTTGTCCGTGGGTTAAATGGATTCCACAGAGAATGAACCCACATGTGTCTGCCTCGTGAAGGCTAGCGTCAGTAGATAATGGCTGTAAGGAACCATTCCAGCTTGGGTGAAATCCCTGTCCTAGGATCTTTCATGTGTAGAGAATGTTTGTGTGTATGTATGTGTGTGCGTGATGTCGGTGTTCGCGACAATGTCGACAGTAATCAGTAACATATGTTGTGTGAAGCATCCCCATACCATTTTTTTTTTTCTTTTTTTCTTACTAACATCGTCATAATGACCGTTGCCGCCATCACCATTACTGATGTCACGATTATGGCTACCACCATAACGGAAAGACGAGAATGAAAATCCTAATTGTGATGGCAGTTTTTCCTGTCCTTTTTTTTGTTGTTGTTGTTGTTGTTTTTTTTTTTGTTGTTGTTGTTTTTTATCATAATTTAAAGATTCTTCAGGATAGACATGATATAAAAGTTGCTGCAGTTATTATTTTCTCTGTTAGTGTTAAAGTTATCAAATTTGTCACAAATGTTTATACTCACCCAACTACATTTAAAAATGAATTCTAAACATGTAACTTACCAATTCTTCTTTTCAGAGTTGTCCTTTTTTATTGATCGTGCAAGACACAAATAAACACAGAAAACAAGTGAAGAGTAACACGTATTGAATGCACAGTATGAAACAGACGACGAGTGCATTTTTTGAAAAGAAAAAGAATGTCTTGGTCAGATAGGTCAACCGCAGACATAACAAAAAGAATATGTCTTGGTCAGATAGGTCAAACTGCAGACATAACAAAAGAAAATGTGTCTTGGTCAAATAGGTCAAACCGCAGACATCAACAAGATGCGAAGCATATAAACTTACTCTCAGTTTATCTTCCAGAAAAACATCACAATCAAACATGCGTCATAATGTGCTTGACGTCACAGTCAAACCTGCGACATAAATGTTTTTCGTCACTGAGGTATTCCATAAAGAAGCAAACCTGTTTTGGGGCCGTTATAGGCGTTAGTAAAAGCTATTCTGGAAAAATAAAACATCGGACATCGTCCGTGACCCATAATGAACATACCTACACATTTTCAGAAAGATCGGCCCAGAAGTTTTGTCTGGAGCGAGTGGAACACATTTTGACCACGGACTGATAGACACACAGACAGCATTTCTTCGTTCCCATTGTAAAGTACTCGCTGTTCTATAAGAACTGGGAGTACAAAAATGGATGAAACAAAGATAGCCCAGATTGCAGATATTCTGTAGTGGGTAAGCGTCACAGCACACATTGTTCTGTTTGTTCCTTTGCATCTCGGCTTGCTTTTCGGTTAAGGCTACACTCCGTGTCAATCCCCAAACAAAATTCTGCCGTGTACATGAACTACATGTTTGAGTGCTGTATTTAGCGCGTGCAGTGTGCGATTATCTTTTCTTTTCTTTGTAACCCAAGTATTTCAGCTGTGTGTTCGTGCTATCAACTATCACCTCAGGAGGAGGTGACTCTCTCCCCCACCCCCTCTTCCTGAACAGGGTTACCACTGTGGGACTTGCTTCTCCCCAGGTTGACCAGAGTGCTGTATAGTTGGACGATGGTTCTCGTTTGTCCTTCGATTGTAAGAACATAGAAATGGTGATACCGTTTCCGCTGTGTGCCTTTTGTATATGTTTCTGTGTAAACTCTTACAAGTGTATACAAGCATACTTGGATATATACACACTTCCTGTTACACAAACACTCTGTAGCACGCATTTGCTCTCTGTCTGTCTCTCTCTGTCTCTTTCTCTCTCAGTCTCTCTGTCTGACTGTCTGTCTGTCTGTCTGTCTGTCTGTCTGTCTCTCTCTCTCTCTCTCTCTCTCTCTCACACACACACACACACACACACACACACACACACACCACACACACACACACACACACACACACACACACACACACACACAGTGGTCTTATTATTGTCTTACCCCACTCTCATTTCATTTAAAACGGTAGGAAAAGGACATAGTGTAAAATCAAGGGGGCTACCGATGTTACTTTGTAACTGTACAGTCAATGGCTTGTCTGTTCATGTCCATGGCTGATGGTAGTGTGGAAAAACAGATGGTCATTGTGTTGGTGTATGACACATACTCACTGAAAGAAAACAGATGGTCATTGTGTTGGTGTATGACACATTCTGAAAGAAAACAGATGATTGTTGTGTAGGTGTATAAGGCATACTCACTGAAAGAAAACAGAAGGTCGTTGTGTTGGTGTATAACGCATACTCACTGAAAGAAAACAGATGGTCGTTGTGTTGGTGTATAACGCATACTCACTGAAAGAAAACAGATGGTCGTTGTGTTGGTGTATAACGCATACTCACTGAAAGAAAACAGATGGTCGTTGTGTTGGTGTATGACACATACTGAAAGAAAACAGATGATTGTTGTGTAGGTGTATGACACATACTGACTGAAAGAAAACAGATGGTCGTTGTGTTGGTGTATGACACATACTGAAAGAAAACAGATGGTCGTTGTGTTGGTGTATGACACATACTGACTGAAAGAAAACATGATCGTTGTGTTGGTGTATGACACATATTCATTGAAAGAAAACGGATGGTCGTTGTGTTGGTATATGACACATACTGACTGAAAGAAAACGGATGGTCGTTGTGTTGGTGTGTGACACATACTGACTGAAAGAAAACAGATGGTCGTTGTGTTGGTGTATGTGTGATACATATTCATTGAAAGAAAACAGATGGTCGTTGTGTTGGTATGTGACACATACTGACTGAAAGAAAACAGATGGTCGTTGTGTTGGTGTATGACACATATTCATTGAAAGAAAAAAACAGATGGTCGTTGTGTTGGTGTGTGACACATACTGACTGAAAGAAAACAGATGGTTGTTGTGTTGGTGTATGTATGACACATATTCATTGAAAGAAAACAGATGATCGTTGTGTTGGTGTATGACACATATTCATTGAAAGAAAACAGATGGTCGTTGTGTTGGTATATGACACATACTGACTGAAAGAAAACAGATGGTTGTTGTGTTGGTGTATGTATGACACATATTCATTGAAAGAAAACAGATGGTCGTTGTGTGTTGGTATATGACACATACTGACTGAAAGAAAACGGATGGTCGTTGTGTTGGTGTGTGACACATACTGACTGAAAGAAAACAGATGGTCGTTGTGTTGGTGTATGTATGACACATATTCATTGAAAGAAAAACAGATGGTCGTTGTGTTGGTATGTGACACATACTGACTGAAAGAAAACAGATGGTCGTTGTGTTGGTGTATGTATGACACATATTCATTGAAAGAAAACAGATGGTCATTGTGTTGGTATGTGACACATACTGACTGGTAGCATCAGGAACTTTTTTTTTTTTTTTTTTTTTTTTGGGGGGGGGGGGGTGTCAGCAAGCGCATTGTTATTTTGGGGTTTGTTTTGAGTTTGCCATTGTAGGTTACTTTCTTTTTTTCTGCACATTGATTTCTTTTGTTGTAAGGATATGTGTCATATCAACTAGCCAACATAAAAAAAGGAGTTTTGCTTATCAGGCACTCACAGGAGTATGATCACTTAACAAGAAGCACAAAAAAAAAGAATGGCAGCTAACATGCTCAATCTGTGCTATTCTCACACCAAACTGGAATTCCCTTAAGATGCAGAAAGGCATTAAAAGAAAAGTATTAAACTGCAAACAACACAAAACAAATTGAATAAGGAA
>JADBJO010005624.1:136721-156535 GCA_016801955.1 Conus betulinus | reverse complement strand
CCACGGACAACCAAAAAAAAAATATGTGTCGGGGTTTGGAAATCAATTTTTCTTCCAAATTGATAAGATTAACATACCCATAACGACAACAATCTCACTCACACCAAACATATAGAACAAAGTTTACAGAGACTGGTGCACGAGCACATATACTGCACATATTGATATGAAGAAAACATATGTTTATCAGCCATGGACTCTACGACAGGGTATGTTGCTGTAATATTTGCAATGGCCTACCAAGGAAAGGCATAACTCATACAGTGATACAACGTTCAGAGCAGTATCTGGCGTGATGGACAGTCCCATTCATACTGCACACACACACACACACACACACACACACACACAACACACACACACACAGAGACTGACTGACTGAAACCAATTTATTGTCAGATTAAACTCAAGGTTGTACTGACCACACACACACACACACACACGTCTGCACGTGCTGATTTACAGTCATGCACTTCCAAACACGGACCAACCAAAAAAAAACCCTATTTGTTCGGGAGTAGTAACAGCATCTGTTTTCCTGTAATATTTGCAAAGGTGTATCAGTGATAGGCCTTTGCAAAAATTTGACAGTAAAATCAGTAATCTTTTAAATAAGGACCGAACTGGCACCAGACATTAAAAGTAAACAAATGGTATTTGAGGTCACTCATTCATATATATATATATATGAGAAAAACATGTTTATCATGGACTCTTTAAAGCAGGCTATGTTGCTGTCATATTTGCAATGGCGTACCAAGGATAGGCCATTGCAAAGATGAGACAACAGCACAGCTCATATAGCGGCACAAAGATTATTTAAGTATCTGGCATCAAGGATAAGCAAATACAAATGGTCATTAGGACTAGTAACCAAACCATCCATCTCAAAGAACAAGTCCCATTCATACCGAATACATGGAGACACACACACACACGTCTGCACGTGCTCATTTACAGTCATGCACTTCCAAACATGGAACAAACAAACAAAAAAAACTATTTGTTCGGGAGTAGTAATAGCACTTGTTTTACTGTAATGTTTACAAAGGCGTATCAGTGATAGGCCCTTGCAGATATTTGACAGTAAAAACCAGTAATCTTTTAAATAAAGACCAAGCTGACACCAGACATCAAAAGTAAACAAATGTTATTTGAGATCACATATTTGGGCCCACAGGACATCAGATAGGTTTTGGAAATCAATTTTCTTTCAAATTTGAGAAGATTAACATAACAACAACAATCTCGCTCGCTCACACCAAACATGTAGAACAAGGTTCACAGAGACTGGTACACGAACACATATACTGCAAACTTAGATATGAAGAAAACATGTTTATCACCCAAGGACCCTTTACATCAGGGTATGTTGCTGTAATATTTGCAATGGCCTGTCAAGGAAAGGCATAACTCATACAGAGTACAAAGTTGAGACCAGTATCTGGCATTAAGGATAGTCTCATTCATACCGAACACACACACACACACACACACACACACACACACACACACACACACACATACACACACACACCTCTGCACATGCAGAGAAGCACACATGTGATTCACACACATGTGTGAAGTGAAGAGTCTCTCTCTTCAGCAGAGTCTGATACACTAGTGGCTGCAGAAGACGGCTGCCCACGCCTCTTCCGTACATGCTGACTCTCTCCCTCTCAGCAGCCCTTCTGGTTCGTGCCTTGGCACGCTCAAGGTGACCACTGTGACAAGAAGATCCATAACATGTTCTGTGCCACTTTGCTTTCCTATCTTTTAGATTGGAGGCAGTGTACCCATGCAATCGCCCACTGATCTGTGCATGGTCAGCATCTCCATGCTGACCTCTTTCGTGCACAAACTGGAGAACTTTGCGTAGGGTTCCTCTGATGGTTCTGACACAAAGACACCAGTGCCAGGCTCCTGACACTGAATACACAGTTGAAATCGGTTTCTGGTTTCTTACTGGTTCTGGGCTCCATCTCGTGCGACTGCTCCTAATGGGCTCATGCACTTCGATCTGCAACACACGAAATTGAGGGTAATGTAGATGTGCATTTCTTATTTCTAAGGCCTTAACTATCATGCAAACGTTAGCTGATGTGGATTATCATTGCATCTTCCCGAAGAGGAGAAAGTGAGATCTCAGTATTATATGCTGGTTTGGATGGGTCGTGGCTGCAAAGTTCAAGAAGTTAGTTGTATGATCATAGACAGGATAAACAGATAATCTGTAATGAAGACACTGTTAGTTCAGATTGAATATTTGTCGGGAACACTTTAGAAAACACAATGTAACATTCTGGCACTCCACACTCTGAAACAAAGCGTAATAAATACAGTACGTTGGGTCAAAAATGACCTTTCAGCTGTGACGCTGTGTACTGAAGGCCCACAGAAAAAAAATGGCGACATTTTCCCACTTCCTGGCAATGCTAAAAACACATTCATAATAGCTGCAAAAAATTAACATGCAAAACCGACGGGAATCCCAGTCTGTTACAGAGAGAGAGAGAGAGAGAGAGAGAGAGAGAGAGAGAGGAGAGAGAGAGAGAGAACGAACGAACAAATGAATTTGAATTTATTTTGGGAAGGTAGTGGACTAAGCATGAATACTTTTGTACATCCAGCCCTCTGGGCAAGAAAAAAAAATCGATATATAGTAAAAAGCAAATCAAAACAAACACACATGAAAAAAATGCAACAATTGCTTGCATGAGAACCTTTGACAAAAAAGAAACAAGAAAAAGAAACCAATAAAACACACCACCACTACCAACAACAAAATGATCAGGGCAAGAGGGGGGGGGGGGGGGGGGGGGGGAGAGAGAGAAAGAGAGAGAGAGAGATGCTTGACGCGCGTTTAACGCCGCACCATTTATTGTGAGGCCAAAGGTCTGTACATAAAGAGTTCGCAGCATCAAATTTTCGATTTTTCCAAAGAAAACAGTATGAAATGAAATGAAACATAGTTCTCGTTCGCTTACATAAATTCAATCTCAGTAAGGGGACACCAGCCTCAGATTCTGTCGCTATGAAGGCCTTGTTTCAGAGATGTTTTTTTTTTTTCCCAAAAAACTCGAGTTATATTTAGGGTTAGGGTTAGGATGGGGTTAGGGTAGGGTTTAAATAATGTAGTGACTTCATTGCAATCAAGAACATACCGAAAAACCATCCCAACAATTTATGTCAGTAATACATATTATAGATATTAACAGAACATACTAGTTAATCGAGACAATATTTCCTAAGGTTGATAGGCAACACTATTGTATACCAACATATATATCCTCGAACCTTTGTAATACTAGTCACCCAGGTAAAATTAAGAACAGGCCTATAACATTTCCTCTAATAAGATACCTTCCTAACTGGTTGTATGACTTTAGGCTGGGCTATTCTTAAAGACCCAATACACTAGATACTCGTCGACATGCCAGCTGTGCTCCAACGTCTCTTGTTGCTGTACCGCCCGCGCGCCTCGCGCGGCCCGCGACCCCCCCCCCCCCCCCCCCCCCCCCACAGCGGAAGCGTAAGAGGGGGGGGGGGGGGGGGGGGGAGGAGACCGCGAACCGCACGGGGCGCGCCGGCCGGACATACTCTATTAATAAACCTTTCCTAACTGGTTGTATGACTTTAGGCTGGGCTATTCTTAAAGACACAATACACTAGATACTCGTCGACATGCCAACTGTGCTCCGACGTCTCTTGTTGCTGTCCGGTCCGCGCGCCTCCCCCCCCCCCCCCCCTCCCCTCCATCACAGCACGCGCGCGATAGAGAGAGAGAGAGAGAGAAAGACAGACAGACAGACAGACAGACTGTCCGACTGACCACTGGCGGGTAGATAGGCAGAGATAAAGAAAGAGAAAGACAATGAAACAGACATGGAGAAACACCCCCGCGAAAGGCTTTGAAAAAAACACATTAATGGCAAAGGATAATCAGTGCAATTTGTGTAGAATTGAGTCAACTTCGAACATCAAATATTGTTACATTAAATCTGAATTAAGAATTTTCAATATATTTTAGGGTATAGTGCAGTCAAATCTGAGACATTCATAAGATATTTTTGAAAATTAGACTTGAATTTCTTTAAGTTTGATTGATTTTTTAGTTCTTGAGGAATATGGTTCCATAGCCAACTTCTGGAATATGCCAAACTAGACTTGTATAGATTAATCATTGCAAACGGGAGGTTTATTTTATGTGAATGTCGATAGTCGTTAAAAGTGAACACATTTGTTAGAGAAAATGGAGCATTTCCATGGAGTACCTTATGCATAAAGAGTCCTTTATTGTATAGAAGTTTGGCTTTAAATGGGAGAATGCCTGATTGCTTATAGTCTGAATCTACCAGTTATGATGGTCGACCTTACATTACTTTGACAGGTCTTTTGTGAAGGCTAATTAGTGGTTTGAGTGAATTATTGCTCGCTGAATCCCAAAGCGTTGAGGCATAGTCAATAAAAGGCTGAATGTAAGAGTGAAAGAATACTTTTCTTGCATGCAAATTTAAGAAGTTCTTAATCCTTTTTAGAAGATATAGTTTTCTTGCAACGTTTCTAGATTAAGACTAAGTGTTTTGACCAAGTTGGATTATTATCTATTGTTATTCCCAAGACTTTGTGACTGGTTACTTTGACGTTTTCATTAGAAATGCAAAGTACTGGCAGCTTTTGGCTTAGAGTTTGACGTTTCTTGTCTTGTAGTTATCATCATGAATTTAGTTTTTTGAGGATGGAGAGCCATGTGATTAAATAGTGTCCATTTAACCAAGAGATTGATGTTTTTCTTGGATGTCACTGCAAACCTGTTTGGCGTCAGAACTACTTGTGTCCAAGGTTGTATCATCAGCGAACATTTCACTGTATATTTTCAAGTACAATGGCAGATCAATGATGCAAAATGAAAACAACAGAGGACCTAATACTGACCCTTGTGGGACACCAAATTTGTTGGGAAGAAAATCAGATTTGTATGTGTTTACGGACACAATTTGTTATCTGTTGGAGAGAAAAGATGAAATAAGTTTCAGTGTTTGTATGATAGCTTTTACAAAGTTAGTTTTCTAAGTAAAAGTTCATGATTTATAACGTCGAAAGCTTTTGCGAAATCTACAAAGAGAATTCCTGAAAATTGCTTGTAGTTCATGTTTAAGATCCATCTATTTATTAATTTAGTTAGCACTGTATGGCACGAATGGTTTTCTCTGAACCCTGATTGACTTGGGTGGATTAAACCATATTTTTCTGCATGGGAATGGAGACATTTATTGATGTGGAGTTAAAAGGCTGTTAAAAAGTTAAAACAAAATGGAATGTAGTTGTCCTCTGTAGCGTCACCTTGAACAAAGCAAAACACAGAGAGAGAGAGAGAGAGAGAGAGAGAGAGAGAGAGAGGGAGAGGGAGAGAGGGAGAGAGAGAGAGAGAGAGAGAGAGAGCGAGCTGGAATAGAAGCAAAACACACTTGTTCTCTGCGGCGTACCTGGAATAGAAGCAAAACACACTTGTTGACTGCTGGGTTATCTGGAACACAAGCAAAATACACTTGTTCTCTGTCGCGTACTTGGAATAGAAGCAAAACACACTTGTTCTCTGCTGCGTACCTGCAATAGAAGCAAACCACCCGCGTTCCCTGCTGAGAACCTGGAATACAAGCAAAACACACTTGTTCTCTATTTGGTACCTGGAATAGAAGCAAAACACAATTGTTCTCTGCTGCGCACCTGGAATACACTTGTTCTCTGATGGGAACCTGGAATAGAAGCAAAACGTACTTGTTCTCTACAGCGTACCTGGAATAGAAGTAAAACACACTTGTTCTCTGCTGCATACCTGGAATAGAAGCAAAACACAATTGTTGACTGCTGGGTACCTGGAACACAAGCAAAATACACTTGTTCTCTGCTGTGTACCTGAATAGAAGCAAAACACACTTGTTCTCTGCTGTATACCTGGAATAGAAGCAAAAACACACTTGTTCTCTATTTGGTATCTGGAACAGAAGCAAAACACACTTGTTCTCTACAGCGTAGAAGAGAAAACACACTTGTTCTCTGCTGCGTATCTGGAATACACTTGTTCTCTGATGGGAACTTGGAATAGAAGCAAAACATACTTGTTCTCTACATCAGACCTGGAATAGAAGTAAAAAACACACTTGTTCTCTGCTGCGCACCTGGAATAGAAGCATAAACACATTTGTTCTCTGCTGCGTACCTGTAATACAAGCAAAACACACTTGTTCTCTGCTGCGTACCTGTATAATGCAAGCAAAACACAACACACTTGTTCTCTGCTGCGTACCTGTAATGCAAGCAAAACACACTTGTTCTCTGCTGCGTACCTGTAATACAAGCAAAACACACTTGTTCTCTGCTGCGTACCTGTAATGCAAGCAAAAACACACACTTGTTCTTGCTGCGTACCTGTAATACAAGCAAAACACACACTTGTTCTCTGCTGCGTACCTGTAATACAAACAAAACACACTTGTTCTCTGCTGCGTACCTGTAATACAAGCAAACATACTTGTTCTCTGCAGCGTACTTGCAATAGAAGCAAAACGCTTGTTTTCTGCTTCGAACCTGGAGTAGAAGCAAAACACACTTGTTCTCTGCTGTGTACCTGTAATACAAGCAAAAACACACTTGTTCTCTGCTGTGTACCTGTAATACAAGCAAAACACACTTGTTCTCTGCGCGTACGTGCAATAGAAGCAAAAACCATCCGTGTTCCCTACTGAGAACCTTGAATACAAGCAAAGCACACTTGTTCTCTCCTGCATACCTGGAACGCAGGAGAGAAGAAGTGTGTTTGCTTGTATTCCAGTTTCTCAGCAGGTGGGGTGGGGTGGGGTGGAGTGTTTTATGAGGTTGTGGTGTGTTGGGGGTGTGGGGTTGTGTGCTGTGGAGTGGTGTGTGTGTGTGTGTTGAGTATTGTATTGTGCACTGCGTTGTGGTGTGGTGTGGTTTACTGTGTGGTGATGTGTGTTGTAGTATGGTGTGTGTCGTGTTTTGTGGTATGGCGGAGATGTGGTAGTGGTGTGGTGGGGTGTGTGGTGGTGAGGATGTGGTGTGTGTGTGTGTGGGGGGGTGTGTGTGGTCGGGGGTGTGTAATGGGGTGAGTTGTGTTGTGGTGGGAAAGAGAAGAGGGCACTGAATCCTTGGAACAAAGAAAGGCTAAACATTGTAGAATAAAGAAGGCGCTAAGTACTGAGAAAAAGTGGGCACTAAAGCCTGGGAAAGAAGGCATGGAACCCTGGGAAAGGACAGAACACTAAATCATGGGGAAGAAAAACGCACGAAAACCAGGAAAGAAAGACACGTGAGCTTAGGACAGAAGAACCCTGGGAAAGAAGGTGGCACTAAAACCTTGGAAAGAAGAAGACATAATACTCTGAGAAAGAAGACCCAAAATCCTGGAAAAGAAGACGCATGGAAAAGAATCATTGAAGACTAGAAAGTTATAAAAGGTACACCCCAATTAAAAAAAAAGACGAGCATCAGCTGTGGAAAATATGGAACACTAATTCCTGAACAAAAGGACACAAACATCTGTGAATCAAGAAAACACTAAACCCTGAATAAGAAGACTAGCATCTGAGAACGAAGAAGATTCTAGTACCGCAGAAAGGAGATTTCAAACTTGTGAGTGTCGAAAATATACCCCCTGTAAAAGACAGTAGAACTTTTGTGAGGAAAGGCGATACTAAACTCTGGGAGAGACAAGACGAAGACACACAACTCTACACAAGGAAACACTAAACTCTATGACAGCACACATAACTATGAAAGAAAGGGGACAGCTACACTGGAAAAAGTGTAAAGACGAGAGAGAAAAACGAGCCAAAAATCAGGAACATACTCCCCCATTTGTGGTTGGCCGCATCCACTGAGTTCGTTCACATGGCCTGGTCTCCGTTGTCCGTTGATGAAAGCAGCTCCCCCCGTTGATGTAGCAGTGTCTTGCCCCTGTCAATACATAATCAGTATCTTCAGTTCAGATCTTATTCTATCTGCAAACAAATCTGATTCATTCAATTCATCAAAACTAACTTAGTTTAAGAAACATTTTTAGTTTGTGCTTTTTCCATCTGACTATATTTTGTTTTACGCCATGTATTATGGGGAACCGAGTAAAAGCTTGCGCTGTCTCTTCAATGTTTGTGCGTGTGTGTGTGTGTGTGTGGTGTGTGTGTGTGTGTGTGTGTGTGTGTGTGTGTGTGTGTGTGTGTGTGTGTGTGTGTTGTGTGTGTGCGTGCGCGTGTGCGTGTGTGTGTGTGTGTGTGTGTGTGTGTGTGTGTGTGTGTGTGTGTGTGTGTGTGTGTGTGTGTGTGTGTGTGTGTGTGTGTGCACACGCGCGCGTGCATATGCACATCCATGTGCTTGAGGGCATGTAAGTGTGACTGCGGGCATGTGCTTGGATGCATATTTGTGTGTATGTTTGTGCATGTTAAAACCATGGGCGTTCAAGTATATTATATGTGCACGCACGAACGTCTATATTCATTCATTCATAACTGAGCTTTGCTAAAAAGTGTACGTTCATACGTATGTGTCTGGTTATACATTTACACACTTACATACGAACACACACACGAACATTACTGCAGATACATCCATGCATACAGCTCATATCTAAATACACATTTTCATTTAACGAACACTCTCACATACTGAATCAATGCCCTGATCATTGTCATTTACACCAGCAATGACTCGGATAAAACAAATGAGCTGCTTCAAATTTCTTTTTCATCATATAATTGCAGATTTGGAGGTAAAGATGCGCTGTTGTTATTCTTCACAGCTCCGCCGAAAGACCTCACAGAACTAATGAAGACTGACACCACTGTTAAATGACACACCCCTCCAGCCACCCCTCCAGGAAAACAAGCTCTACATCGAATTACTAAAAGAAGACTTCAAAACAAGATCACACATATTAGCAGGGAGAAAAACAGATGTGCACTTCAAGCTCCCTTTAGGTGATGAAAACAGACCTCCTTTATCATACTACTGATTCTAAAATTAACAGAGATGCCAGACTGGAGACTGGATCGTACCAGGTCTTCATACACATATTTCCAGATGTTCACAAAGTTTTTTGTTTTTTTTTTTTGTCAGTGCTCTCGCTTATTTCTCAATGTTCAGTCATGAAACGTACAGAGTTTTCTACCAATTTGTGAAATGTCTGTGCATGTTAAAGCCCATACGTGGACATGTATGGTGGTTTTAAGGGCTTGGTAGTGAGAAGTATGGAATCAGTGTTCCATATATCTTTGGTCCACCAGTAAATTAAAACAAAACAACAAGCAAAAGAAAGCACAAAGCAAGTAAAACAAAAAAAAGAAAAACAAAGAATACGTCCATTTTTTAAATCCCTCTACGGGGAGATCGCTACT
This sequence comes from Conus betulinus, assembly GCA_016801955.1. Taxonomy (NCBI): domain Eukaryota; kingdom Metazoa; phylum Mollusca; class Gastropoda; order Neogastropoda; family Conidae; genus Conus; species Conus betulinus. Next base: position 147,128 of record JADBJO010005624.1, on the reverse strand, counting down.
ATGTCCATCCACTGACAGTTCCCATGACCTGACCAACTCTTAAAACTTTGGCACGCGCCAGAGGCGAAGATGTGAAGGGGGAAACCAAACGTTATGAGAAAAGGGCCATCAGAGTTTAACATCGAAATGTGAACAATATTTTAAACATCTGTAAAATTCTTATAAAAAATATTTTGTATTATTCTGCGGAAATCTGAATATCTTGCTTTAAAACATGGACAGTTAAAACGATATTTTGTCGTCGAAGAAATTTCGTCTACCACACAAACGAAAGAAAGAATATCTAGAGAGAGCTGGGATCTGGTAAATTCCAAACATTATTTCTAAAAAACCCATTAAGACAAAAAAATCTGACTGCTTTACTGCAGGGATGCACACCCCTGAGAACAAAAAAGGGACAACGATCAATGCCATGATGGTTATAAATACCCGTTACACACCCTTTTTAATAATCTTTATTGTCGAAACAGTATGACTGATGTTCCAAGTACCTACTTAATTGGGGAACAAAATGAAAATGTAACAGTTCTGCTACTATTACGACATTCGAATTAACTACTTTAACAAGTAGTGGCGCACCTTCTCTCTGGTCTGCGATCCTGGTGGTCGTCTGGCAGACTGGCACCACTTCCTGTTTGGTCCTGCCACAAAAAAAAAAACTGTGTTGAAATACTTACGAAGAAAATTCTAACTAAACATCAAGAAAGAAGACATTAACACCTATGAAGAACTATATTCCAGAAAAGGATGCATTAAACCCTAAGAAAGGAGAAGTCGACGTACGACGACGTAATCTGTAAGAAAGAAAATATGTTAAACTCTGTGAAAGAATAGTTCCAATCATATAATCACAAAGCACTGAATCGTGCGAAAGAGGATACAAAAGCCATGAAAGTACGGTGAACCCTATAAGAGAAAACCGCATAGAACTCTGTGAAAAGGTAATACTAAACCCTAGAGCTAAGAACAATACAGAGGACAAAAGGACACTGAATTCGATAGAAAGAGACACACTAAGTCATCACAAAAAAGACACTAGGCCCTTTGTAAAGAGGACACTAAACTCTATGCAAGAAAGGCATTCTACCTGTGAAAGGACAACAGACCATGGAAAAGAAGATGACAAACATCAATAAAAACAACAATAGTCCATATGAAAGAACACAACACAAAGGTCATTAAAAAGCAAGATTGGACATAAAAATCCATACGAAAGGAAGAGCATAAACTTAAAGAAGGGGGACACTACACACCAAGAATGAACAGTACACTGAATCTATGAAAGGACAAAACACGAGCCCATGTGAAAAAAGAGGACGCTAGCCCCTATGAAAGGAATGAAAAGGAGAGAAACACTAGCTCCTGTGAAGAGGAGAGAACCCTATGAAAGGAATGAACACTAGCCCAAACAGAAGAGAGAACGCTAACCCCTGTGACAAAGAGGAGAGAACAAGAGAACACTAGAACACTCTGTGAAAGAAGAGGAAGCAAAAACCTTTAAAAGGAGAGAGAACACTAGCCCTTGTGAAAAAAGAGGACGCTAACCCCTATGATGACAGGACACAACACTAACCCCTGTGAAAGAAGAGGACTCTAACCCCTATGAAAGGAGAGAACACAAGCCCCTATGAAAGAAAAGAACACTAGCTCTGTGAAAGAAGAGGACCCAAACCTTTATGAAAGGAAATTCACCCCCCTGTGAAAAACGTTCTGAAAGGATATTAAATTCTAGTAAAGAATACTAAATACTGTATGAAAGTAGACGAAAGAGAAGGAAAGCTAAACCCATGAAAAAGAGAGAACACTAAGCCATACGAGACAACACTTAACCAAGGATAGAAACAGGACCGTAAATTCTGTGGAAGAAAGGGGATCTTAAATGAGGCAGAGAGCAGTGAACAGTAAGTACTAAACAAGTAAGGTTAATCTTGCTCCCCCATGAAAAAATAAAATACATGTGTATTTATTTCATCACGGGGGAGCAAGAGCTACCCTCCTTGTGTATTACTTCATGTGGAAGAAAGTTGCTGAGTCCTAATAAAAGGATCCGCATGCAGGCTCCTCAATGCCATGTCAGTCTTTCTGTGGAATGCGGACTACTCAGACAAGGAGGAACCAGGTGCGCACAAAGGAAATAGTTCTGGAACAGGATCAAAGACTTCCTAAGCAGCTCTGCAGCAAAAACCCCAAAGATCTGAAAACATGCGTCCACGTTCCAGATCCCGGAAACATGAGGCCTGCGACATCACTGGAGGGGTCATTTGATACTTTCCTGAACCATCCACTCGGGTGCCTACTGTTTTGTATCCTTGTTCAACAGAAGACTGCCATAGGAAACAAGAACATCCATGGCAATCATACGAAAGAAAATTGTAACTAGGGAAAGACACAGGCATTAAACCTAGGAAAGAAAACACTAAAACCTAGAAAAAGAAGTCATCAAGTCCTGGGAAAGAAAAAAGTACACCAAACCCTGGAAAATTGAAGACACAAAACACTGGGAAAGAGGACATTAAACCCTAGAAAGAATAGAAAACTATACTACATGGAACCCTGGCGATGAAGGAAACACCCAACCAAGGGAGAGAAGGCGATGATTCCTAGGGGGGGGGGGGGGGGGGGGGGGGGTTGTGTGGTGGTGGTGGTGGAGTTGTGATTGTGTGTTAGTGGTATGGTGGTGGAGGGTGTGGTGGTAATGGTAGTGGGATGGTGGTAGTGGTGGTGGTGGTGGTGGTGTGTTGATGGTGCTGTGGTGTGGTGGTTGTGCTGGGGGGGTGTGTGTGTGGTGGTGTCGTGGTTTATGGTGTGGTGGTGGTTGTGTTAGTGGTGTGTGGTGGTGTGGTGTGTGTGGTGGTGGGTGGTGTGGTGGTGGTGGTGGTGGTGTTTATGGTGTGGGTGGTGTGGTGGTGGTGTGGTGGTGTGGTGTGTGGTGGTGGTGGTGGTGGTGGGTGGTGTGTGGTGGTGGTGGTGGTGGGGTGGTGGTGTGGTGGTGGTGTGGTGGTGGTGTGTGGTGGTGGTTGTGTTGGTGTGGTGGTGGTGTGTGTGTGGTGTGGTGTGGTGGTGGGGTGGTGTGGTGGTAGAGTGGTGTGTGGCTGGGCCAGTTTGGCCTGGGATAGGGTTGAGTCAGGGAGGGTCAGTGAGGGTCAGGGAGGGTCAATCTGCCTGGGCCATTGGGCCTGGGGCCTAAGCTGGGCCTAGGCTGGCCTAGGCCTGGGCCCTGGCCATGGGGTAGGGTAGGGTAGGGGGTAGGTCGTTTGGGTCAGTCAGCCTTGCCTTGGCCACCTAGCCTGAGCCAGTTTCACCTGGGCTGGCCTGGGAAATCTAGGGCGAGAACAAGAGAGCAGTAAAACACTTCTTGTTCAAATAACCACCTTTCCCAGACACATGAACAATCTGACCCCCAGCTGGCCGATGACCGATCCACGGATACCTCCAACTCTCTTGCCTCACAATCATGTCATGAAAAAAATAAACATCCCCTGCACACTGGTCCCAGGATGCACAGCAACTCCTTCAACTGCATCCATCTATGGAACACAACAGAGGCAGCCAGCAACTCTGATTCCCGGGAACCATCACCCTGACTGATGAATCACCAGAATAGGGAATCATGCGCAGAATGAAATGGCAATGGTTACACCAGAGACAAATATGTACATATACATCTATATGTACGTATTTCTCTAGCCAGGCTTCTTTAGTACCCCCTGCCCCTTCCTCTGCTCCCCACTTATTTAACTAATCCAACACAACATCCAGTCACTAACAGAACTAAAGGCATGCAGTGGCGTTGTTGAAAGATCCGTGTGGAAGAGAGACCCGATTTGTAACACGAATCGCGAATCAGCCACGAATCAGGGGCGAAATTTAGATATCCTCGACAGCAAACACGACCGACGTTAAAGCCTATACTGAAGCCAGTTCCACGGGACCTCCAGTGTGAACTCCATGCTGATATGACCGCCATGACAGGTTCTCTGCAAAACAAGGGGGTACTCAGACAGTACCAGGGGATCCCAAGAGACACTTCAGGAAATGCATGCCTTTCCTGAAGCATCTCGTCTGGTACCACTGTTCTGTACCTTTGGTCCGCAGACAACTGTCACAGAAACCAGAGCAGCCATGTGCACACAGGAAGGCCAGTGGCACTCTGCTTTATGTACTACAGCTCTGACACCTCCAGGGTCCCTACACCCTGATAAGCTCCCACGCGCAGGAGCCGGTCAAGCTGATGCCACCGCAAAATGGATCTCATGGTAAGGCCATTCCGATCCATTCAGACCGTTTTTTCTGTATATGTCTCCGACTACGCGACGCCAAAATTTCTTTTCCACACAGAAGTTCAACACCGCAGCATCCTGCACACCTTCAGTCTTGCCAGGAGCTAAATGATGCGCTGGAACGGGCCTCCCTCTAACCCTACCCCCCCCCCCCCCCCAAAGCTACTAAAGCCTAACCAAAGCCACCATTCTGCACTAGACTCTCTGTCCTAATAACCCACCATCCAAGGTGACAAGCCACCTGGGAGTCGAAGTTTCTGAACACCTTCTGCTGTATCCCACAGACAGATGTAGTCAAAGAAGGCACCCATACACCATGGTTCCTGCTTACAGAAAGACCCCCACCAATCCATGACAGACGTGAGGGAACAGAATGTAGAGATCTCTGCAAAAACGTGGCAACGACAACAAACTGAAAATGATACTCTTCACGCATCAAAAGAAAACGACCACTTCCGGAGAGCCTCTTCAAGACTTCCCACAGACCTCGGTACAAGCACCAAAAAGCGAAGTGCTGGACAATATTAAACACCCTAGGTCTGAACGTTGTTGGACACGCATATTTCAGTTCAGACCTCAACACACACGACCAAACAGGCCTTAGTGTAAATACCAGAGTCCCCACTCTTGTGAACCCTCGGTTTATCGTGTCATTCGAAGGACTGTAAGGGAGATGGAGTCAGAACCAATGTCAACTCCGAGTGAAAAATCCCCCTGTACCGAAACGGCCCGGCGGAGATTCGAACCCGCAACCCCAGGATTTCCAAGATTACGAGTCCGGCGCTCTGCCACTGAGCTATTCCAAGAGAAGACAAGAATTTCCAGTCATATTGTTTTTATCCGACAGTGCCAAAGGCACAAGGTTATCCCATATGGTTTTCGTTTGAAGAAGAACGTGAAACTCAGAAGATTCTTTTCAAAGCAAGCTCAAGCCTGATGTCGCAAGCAACCAGAAGATTTTCCACCCAAATGGACAAAAGCAATGAACTCATCAAAGCCTGCCGCCACCAAATGGCTTACCTGTGTTCAGAAGAGACATCACAGTTCATCATCAACACTGTGAAGAACGCCAACCAGGACCTACATGAAAGCCTGAAGAAAAGCAAAGCAACGAAACTAAACAAACTTTTGCCAAAAGGAAATGCAAGTGACTCACAGCCCACTTCCCAAGTACCAGTGGACTCTGACAAACTGGTTGTGACCATTCCTGATGATGTCCATCTCCCAGACGAACAGAAAGCACTTTTAAGCCATGGATTAAAGTTTGTCCCTCTGAAACCCCAAACAAACTTCCTGTCCACACTCTATCACTGCCAACAGTTTTTTCGCAGATTACGCCTTGCAGCACACTTTCAGGACCAGTGCCCTCTCTCCACAAGTACAAACAGCAATGACATCGCTCACCTCTTCCCAAAGGAGCGTGGAACATGGACACCCAAACCAGGAGAATTCTCTTCCCTAGATCATTACATTGACAAGTGCACACAGGAAATCCAACAACTAAGCTTCCGACCTCTGAAACACTCCAACTTGTCCGATGATGAGTGGAAGGCATTACAGGATTTGAAGAAAAGAACAGATGTGGTGATCAAACCTGCCGATAAGGGTGGTGCGATAGTGGTGTGGCAAAGGGACTACTATGAAAAGAAGTAAAAAAAAAAAAACAGCTATCTGACACGACTTTCTACACCCCATTGAAGAAACCAACAGTAAAAGAGGACAACGCCCTTGTAAGGAAAATTGTCAATGAAAGCTATTGCATCGGGCCATCTCCCAACTGAAGCCTCAAGAGCTGTGGTTCGAGAACCCCGGGAGTCCAAATTCTATGCCCTTCCAAAAATTCACAAACCCAACAACCCCTGGACGTCCCATTGTATCCGCCTGTTCCTGTCCGACAACTCTTATTTCACAATTCATCGACTCTCTCCTGCAACCACTTGTTACCTCTCTGCCAACCTTTGTCAAGGACACCAATCACGCCCTTCAACTGCTTGACCAATTCCATTTCCCACCGGATGGATCTGACCGTTTCTTATTCACCATGGATGTCACTTCTTTGTACACGAGCATCCCCCACAATGAGGGTCTGCAGGCCATAAAACACTTTCTAAAGAACAGCACCTTTGACATTGACATCACAACCATCCTAAGGCTGACAGAGTTGGTCCTGACACTGAACAGTTTCTGTTTTGGTGATTGCCACTTCGTCCAAACTCGAGGGGTGGCTATGGGCACCAAGATGGGGCCGAGTTACGCATGCCTCTTTGTGGGTTTTGGATGGAGGAGCAGATACTCTCTTCATATCCTGGACGCATCCCTCCATTCTTCAGACGCTTCATTGACGACATCATAGGTATCACCACAAGCACCAAGGCTGAACTTCTAGATTTCATACACTTTGTGTCTTCATTCCACCCAGCCCTGAAATTCACCTACACCATCTCTGAAACAACTGTATCTTTTCTAGACATTCAAGTGTCCATCACCAGCACAGATCAACTGAAAACATCAGTATTCTACAAAGAAACTGATTCACATTCTTACCTCAAGTTCACATCCAGCCACCCACAGTCTACCAAGAAGAGTATCCCTACTCTCAATTCTGTCGCCTCAGAAGACTGTGCAGCAATGACGATGACTTCAAACTGCAGGTCAACTGGATGTTGTTCCTTCTTCAGAAGGCGAGGATACCCTGAAGCAGTCATCATCGATGCCGCCAATCGTGCCCTTCGCACCCCCAGATCTCAGGCCATGACCCCATCTCAGAACAAAGATCAGTCAGACCGACCAGTCCTTACTCTGACCTACCACCCACACAACCTCCCAGTTAAAAACATCCTTGTGAAAAACTTTGACATCCTGCAGAAAGACCCCAAACTCAAGTCCACCTTCGACAAACCCCCACTAGTGGCATACCTGCGTGACACCAACCTCAGGGATCATCTAGTACGAGCCACTTACAAAGACTCACCAAGCAGCTCTCCACCAGGAAACCACCGCTGCAACAAACCCCGATGCAAAACCTGCCCCTTTTTAAATACAACCACTAACACCTTCAGGGGCCCATCAGGCAAAAGTTTCACCATCAGATCCCCCTTCACTTGCCGATCTTCCAACCTTGTGTACATTCTTTCATGCAGCCTCTGTTCCAAACTCTACTGTGGTGAGACCTACCGTACCCTGGATGACAGATTCAGGGAACACCTCCAGGCTGTCAACCTGAATAAGGACACCCCCGTAGGTACACATTTCAATAGCCCTGGACATAACGTGTTTCATATGTCAGTCTCTGCTGTTCACCAAAACCACTCAGATGCCATACACCGTAAATTCCTTGAATCATCTCTGATCTCTAGGCTAGGGACGCTCACTCCCCATGGACTGAACATCAAGGACTGAGGTGGAGGAGTCGCCATTGTAGCTATACTGCCTGAATGACCGTTGGAGGTCCTCCTCTTTTTTTTTTTTTTTTTTTTTTTTTTTTTTTTTTTTTTTTTTTTTTTTCAACATGCCGGCAGCTAGGATAGGGTACATAGCTTGTTTGTGGTCTTCAGCACTACCCTACCCTTGTTTTTTTTTCAAAAAGATTTTTGAGGTTGAAAAAATTGTTTGCGGTTGTATATGTTTATATCATATATATATGCCTAGACATCTTAAGGCATGCATATCTTTATGAGATGTAAACGTTCTTTCCCCCCCTCTCCCCCCCCCCCCCCCCCCCCCCCCCCCCCCCCCCCTCTATATCTATAAGGTGTGTGGGGGTGGGTGATGCCGGGATGGTGGGGGCGCGCACGTGTGTGTGTGTGTGTGTGTGTGTGTGTGTGTGTGTGTGTTTTTTTTTTTTTTTTTTTTTTTTTTTTTTTTTTTTTTCCCCTTCTCCCTCCTCCCCCTCCCTCTTTGCCCCCTCCCTCCCAACAACAAACGTCTACTTTCAAATCAGATTTCCTGATTTCCATTCACTCACCTTTCTTAGCCTGTGTCTACCCAGCCTCCTTTATTTTATTTTATTTTATTTTTATTGTGTGTGTGTGTGTGTGTGTGTGTGGGGGGGGGGGGGGTGTTGAGTTCTTGTCACGTCAAAATTTATTGTGACGTCCTTGTTGTTTTATCTGCGTCTCCCCGTTCTTTACGTCATTAACACAGCAAAAAAATTTGCGTGTACTGTCGTTTCATGTCACTTGAAAAAGACTCTCTAAGAGTCGAAACGTTGTGCATTGTTTTTGTTTTCTTTTGACCCCCCTTTTTGTTTCGGTCTTTATCACCAATCCTCAATCGTCTGTCTTTGGTGTTTTTCCATCCATCTGTGCTATGCCGCTCTCATCACCATTCTTCAGCTCTGCGCTCACAAAAGTTACGGACTCTCCCACCTATTCCACAGGGGACTGGGTGTGGCCTACCTCAAAGCAACCTTAGAGAAGACAAGAATTTCCAGTCATATTGTTTTTATCCGACAGTGCCAAAGGCACAAGGTTATCCCATATGGTTTTCGTTTGAAATTTCACTCAATTCCTTTATCAAAAAGAGAAGAACGTGAAACTCAGAAGATTCTTTTCAAAGCAAGCTCAAGCCTGATGTTGCAAGCAACCAGAAGATTTTCCACCCAAATGGACAAAAGCAATGAACTCATCAAAGCCTGCCGCCACAAATGGCTTACCTGTGTTCAGAAGAGACATCACAGTTCATCATCAACACTGTGAAGAACGCCAACCAGGACCTACATGAAAGCCTGAAGAAAAGCAAAGCAAAGCAACGAAACTAAACAAACTTTTGCCAAAAGGAAATGCAAGTGACTCACAGCCCACTTCCCAAGTACCAGTGGACTCTGACAAACTGGTTGTGACCATTCCTGATGATGTCCATCTCCCAGACGAACAGAAAGCACTTTTAAGCCATGGATTAAAGTTTGTCCCTCTGAAACCCCAAACAAACTTCCTGTCTACACTCTATCACTGCCAACAGTTTTTTCGCAGATTACGCCTTGCAGCACACTTTCAGGACCAGTGCCCTCTCTCCACAAGTACAAACAGCAATGACATCGCTCACCTCTTCCCAAAGGAGCGCGGAACATGGACACCCAAACCAGGAGAATTCTCTTCCCTAGATCATTACATTGACAAGTGCACACAGGAAATCCAACAACTAAGCTTCCGACCTCTGAAACACTCCAACTTGTCCGATGATGAGTGGAAGGCATTACAGGATTTGAAGAAAAGAACAGATGTGGTGATCAAACCTGCCGATAAGGGTGGTGCGATAGTGGTGTGGCAAAGGGACTACTATGAAAAAGAAGTAAAAAAAAAAACAGCTATCTGACACGACTTTCTACACCCATGAAGAAACCAACAGTAAAAGAGGACAACGCCCTTGTAAGGAAAATTGTCAATGAAGCTATTGCATCGGGCCATCTCCCAACTGAAGCCTCAAGAGCTGTGGTTCGAGAACCCCGGGAGTCCAAATTCTATGCCCTTCCAAAATTCACAAACCCAACAACCCTGGACGTCCCATTGTATCCGCCTGTTCCTGTCCGACAACTCTCTTATTTCACAATTCATCGACTCTCTCCTGCAACCACTTGTTACCTCTCTGCCAACCTTTGTCAAGGACACCAATCACACGCCCTTCAACTGCTTGACCAATTCCATTTCCCACCGATGGATCTGACCGTTTCTTATTCACCATGGATGTCACTTCTTTGTACACGAGCATCCCCCACAATGAGGGTCTGCAGGCCATAAAACACTTTCTAAAGAACAGCACCTTTGACATTGACATCACAACCCATCCTAAGGCTGACAGAGTTGGTCCTGACACTGAACAGTTTCTGTTTTGGTGATTGCCACTTCGTCCAAACTCGAGGGGTGGCTATGGGCACCAAGATGGGGCCGAGTTACGCATGCCTCTTTGTGGGTTTCATGGAGGCAGATACTCTCTTCATATCCTGGACGCATCCCTCCATTCTTCAGACGCTTCATTGACGACATCATAGGTATCACCACAAGCACCAAGGCTGAACTTCTAGATTTCATACACTTTGTGTCTTCATTCCACCCAGCCCTGAAATCACCTACACCATCTCTGAAACAACTGTATCTTTTCTAGACATTCAAGTGTCCATCACACAGCACAG
>JADBJO010005624.1:126721-131721 GCA_016801955.1 Conus betulinus | reverse complement strand
TTTTTTTTTTATCCCTCTAGGGGGGATCGATCGCTATATCCCATCCACTGACAGTTCCCATGACCTGACCAACTCTTAAAACTTTGGCACGCCGCCAGAGGCGAAGATGTGAAGGGGGGAAACAACAAACGTTATGAGAAAAGGGCCATCAGAGTTTAACATCGAAATGTGAACAATATTTTAAACATCTGTAAAATTCTTATAAAAAAATATTTTGTATTATTCTGCGGAAATCTGAATATCTTGCTTTAAACACATGGACAGTTAAAAACGATATTTTTTTCGAAAGAAATTTCGTCTACCACACAAACGAAAGAATATTCTAGAGAGAGCTGGGATCTGTGGTAAATTCCAAACATTATTTCTAAAAAAAAAATTAAGACAAAAAAAAAATCTGACTGCTTTACTGCAGGGATGCACACCCCTGAGAACAAAAAAAGGACAACGATCAATGCCATGATGGTTATAAATACCCGTTACACACCCTTTTAATAATCTTTATTGTCGAAACAGTATGACTGATGTTCCAAGTACCTACTTAATTGGGGAACAAAATGAAAATGTAACAGTTCTGCTACTATTACGACATTCGAATTAACTACTTTAACAAGTAGTGGCGCACCTTCTCTCTGGTCTGCGATCCTGGTGGTCGTCTGGCAGACTGGCACCGCTTCCTGTTTGGTCCTGCCACAAAAAAAAAAAAAAACTGTTGAAATACTTACGAAGAAAATTCTAACTAAACATCAAGAAAGAAGACATTAACACCTATGAATAACTATATTCCAGAAAAGGATGCATTAAAACCTAAAAAGGGAAGTCGACGTACGACGACGTAATTCTGTAAGAAAGAAAATATGTTAAACTCTGTGAAAGAATAGTTCCAATCATATCATCACAAAGGCACTGAATCGTGCGAAAGAGGATACAAAAGCCATGAAAGTATGGTGAACCCCTATAAGAGAAACACGCAGAACTCTGTGAAAAGGTAATACTAAACCCTAGAGCTAAGAACAATGCAGAGGACAAAAGGACACTGAATTCGATAGAAAGAGACACACTAAGTCATCACAAAAAAGACACTAGGCCCTTTGTAAAGAGGACACTAAACTCTATGCAAGAAAGGCATTCTACCTGTGAAAGGACAACAGACCATGGAAAAGAAGATGACAGACACAATAAAAAAGACAATAGTCCATATGAAAGAACACAACACAAAGGGTCATTAAAAAGCAAGATTGGACATAAAATCCATACGAAAGGAAGAGCATAAACTTAAAGAAGGGGACACTACACACCAAACAATGAACAGTACACTGAATCTATGAAAGGCTAAAACACGAGCCATGTGAAAAAAAGAGGACGCTAGCCCGTATGAAAGGAATGAACACTAGCCCAAAGAAGAGGAGAGAAACCCTAGCTCCTGTACACTAGCTCTGTGAAGACGCTAACCCCCCTGTAAAAGGAGAGAAGCCCAAGAGAACACTAGCCTCTCCTGTGAAAGAGGAGCTAACCCCTATAAAAGAAGCAAAAAAACCTTGAAAGAGAAGCAGAGAACAGTAGCCCTTGTGAAAAAGAGAGAACGCTAACCCCTATGACAGGACACAACACTAACCCCTGTGAAAGAAGAGGACTCTAACCCCTATGAAAGGAGAGAACACAAGCCCCTATGAAAGAAAGAACACTAGCTCTGTGAAAGAAGAGGACCCAAACCTTTATGAAATTCACCCCCCTGTGAAAAAAACGTTCTGAAAGGATATTAAATCTCAGTAAAGAATACTAAATACTGTATGAAAGTAGACGAAAGAGAGAGGAAAGCTAAACCCAATGAAAGGAGAACACTAAGCCATACGAGACAACACTTAACCAAGGATAGAAACAGGACCGTAAATTCTGTGGAAGAAAAGGGATCTTAAATGAGGCAGAGAGCAGTGAACAGTAAGTACTAAACAAGTAAGGTTAATCTTGCTCCCCCATGAAGAAATAAACACACATGTGTATTTATTTCATCACGGAGGAAGCAAGAGCTACCCTCCTTGTGTATTACTTCATGTGGAAGAAAGTTGCTGAGTCCTAATAAAAAGGATCCGCATGCAGGCTCCTCAATGCCATGTCAGTCTTTCTGTGGAATGCGGACTACTCAGACAAGGAGGAACCAGGTGCGCACAAAGGAAATAGTTCTGGAACACGATCAAAGACTTCCTAAGCAGCTCTGCAGCAAAAAACCCAAAGATCTGAAAACATGCGTCCACGTTCCAGATCCCGGAAACATGAGGCCTGCGACATCACTGGAGGGATCATTTGATACTTTCCTGAACCATCCACTCGGTGCCTACTGTTTTGTATCCTTGTTCAACAGAAGACTGCCATAGGAAACACGACTATCCATGGCAATCATACGAAAGAAAATTGTAACTAGGAAAGACACAGGCATTAAACCCTGGGAAAAAAAAAACACTAAACCTAGAAAAGAAGTCATCAAGTCCTGGGAAAGAAAAGTACACCAAACCCTGGAAAATGTGAAGACACAAAACACACTGGGAAAGAGGCCATTAAACCCTAGAAAGAATAGAAAACTATACTACATGGAACCCTGGCGATGAAGGAAACCACCCAACCAAGGAGAGAGAAGCGATGATGATTCCTAGGGGGGGGGGGGGGGGGGTTGTGGTGTGGTGGTGGAGTGTGATTGTGTTGTTAGTGGTATGGTGGTGAAGGGTGTGGTGGTGGTGGTAGTGGGATGGTGGTAGTGGTGGTGGTGTGGTGTCGTGTTGATGGTGCTGTGTGTGATTGTGCTGGGGGGGGTGGGGGGGGGTGTGGTGGTCGGTCGTCTTTTATGGTATTTTGGTGGTTGTGTGGTGGTGGTGGTGTGTGGTGGTGTGTGGTGGTGTGGTGTGGTGGTGTGGTGTGGTGGTGTGTGGTGTGGTGGTGTGTTGGTGGTGTGTGTGGTGGTGGTGTGGTGTGGTGGTGGTGTGGTGGTGGGTGGTGGTGGTGGTGGTGTGGTATGTGGTGTTGGTGGTGTGTGGTGGTGGTGGTGGTGGTGTGGTGTGGTGGTGGTGGGGTGGTGTGGTGTCGTGGTAGAGTGGCGGTAGCCTGGGCCAGTTTGGCCTGAGATAGGGTTGAGGGTCAGGGAAGGTCGGTGAGGGTCAGGGAGGGTCAATCTGGCCTGGGCCATTTGGCCTGGGCTGGCCTGGGCCTAAAGCCGGCCTAGGCCTGGGCCCTGGCCATGGGGTAGGGTAGGGTAGGGTAGGGTTGGAAGGGTCAGCCTTGCCTTGGCCACCTAGCCTGAGCCACTTTCACCTGGGCTGGCCTGGGAATTTAGGGCGAGAACAAGAGCAGTAAAACACATCTTGTTCAAATAACCACCTTTCCCAGACACATGAACAATCTGACCCCCAGCTGGCCGATGACCAGTCCACGGATACCTCCAATTCTCTTGCCTCACAATCACGTCATGAAAAGATAAACATCCCCTGCACACTGGTCCCATGATGCACAGCAACTCCTTCAACTGCATCCATCTATGGAACACAACAGAAGGCAGCCAGCAACTCTGATTCCCGGGAACCATCACCCTGACTGATGAATCACCAGAATAGGGAATCATGCGCAGAATGAATGGCAATGGTTACACCAGAGACAAATATGTACATATACATCTATATGTACGTATTTCTCTAGCCAGGCTTCTTTAGTACCCCCCTGCCCCTTCCTCTGCTCCCCACTTATTCAACTAATCCAACACAACATCCAGTCACTAGCAGAACTAAAGGCATGCAGTGGCGTTGTTGAAAGATCCGTGTGGAAGAGAGACCCGATTTGTAACACGAATCGCGAATCAGCCACGAATCAGGGGCGAAATTTTTGATATCCTCGACAGTAAACACGACCGACGTTAAGGCCTACTGAAGCCAGTTCCACGGGACCTCCAGTGTGAACTCCATGCTGATATGACCGCCATGACAGGTTCTCTGCAAAACAAGGGGTACTCAGACAGTACCAGGGGATCCCAAGAGACACTTCAGGAAATGCATGCCTTTCCTGAAGCATCTCGTCTGGTACCACTGTTCTGTACCTTTGGTCCGCAGACAACTGTCACAGAAACCAGAGCAGCCATGTGTCACAGGAAGGCCAGTGGCACTCTGCTTTATGACTACAGCTCTGACACCTCCAGGGTCCCTACACACCCTGATAAGCTCCCACGCGCAGGAGCCGGTCAAGCTGATGCCACCGGATCTCATGGATCTCATGGTAAGGCCATTCCGATCCCATTCAGACCGTTTTTCCAACTACGCAACGCCAAAATTTCTTATCCACACACAGAGTTCAACACCGCAGCATCCTGCACACCTTCAGTCTTGCCAGGAGCTAAATGATGCGCTGGAACGGGCCTCCCTCTAACCCTAACACCCCCCCCCCCCCCCCCAAGCTACTAAAGCCTAACCAAAGCCACCATTCTGCACTAGACTCTCTGTCCTAATAACCCACCATCCAAGGTGACAAGCCACCTGGAGTCGAAGTTTCTGAACACCTTCTGCTGTATCCCACAGACAGATGTAGTCAAAGAAGGCACCCTACACATGGTTCCTGCTTACAGAAGACCCCACCCAATCCATGACAGACAGTGAGGGAACAGAATGTAGAGATCTCCACAAAACGTGGCAACGACAAACTGAAAATGATACTCTTCACGCATCAAAAGAGAACGACCACTTCCGGAGAGCCTCTTCAAGACTTCCCACAGACCTCGGTACAAGCACCAAAAAGCGAAGTGCTGGACAATATTAAACATCCTAGGTCTGAACGTTGGACACGCATATTTCAGTTCAGACCTCAACACACACGGCCAAACAGGCCTTAGTGTAAAATACCAGAGTCCCCACTCTTGTGAACCTCGGTTTATCGTCTCATTCGAAGGACTGTAAGGGAGATGGAGTCAGAACCAATGTCAACTCCGAGTGAAAAATCCCCTGTACCAAAACGGCCCGGCGGAGATTCGAACC
>JADBJO010005624.1:87500-124695 GCA_016801955.1 Conus betulinus | reverse complement strand
AAAAAAGACGAGCATCAGCTGTGGAAAATATGGAACACTAATTCCTGAACAAAAGGACACAAACGTCTGTAAATCAAGAAAACACTAAACCCTGAATAAGAAGACTAGCATCTGAGAACGAAGAAGATTCTAGTACCGCAGAAAGGAGATTTTCAACTTGTGAGTGTCAAAAATATACCCCCTGTAAAAGACAGTAGAACTTTTGTGAGGAAAGGCGATGCTAAACTCTGGGAAAGAAGACGACACAACTCTACACAAGGAAACACTAAACTCTTTGACCGCACACATAACTATGAAAGAAAGGGGCAGCTACACTGGAAAAAGTGTAAAGACGAGAGAGAAGAACAAGCCAAAAATCAGGAACAATACTCCCCCATTTGTGGTTGGCCGCATCCACTGAGTTCGTTCACATGGCCTGGTCACCGTTGTCCGTTGATGAAGCAGCTCCTTCCCCCCGTTGATGTAGCAGTGTCTTGCCCCTGTCAATACACAATCAGCATCTTCAGTTCACATCTCATTCCATCTGCAACAAGTCTGATTCATTCAATTCATCAATACTAAGTTAGTTTAAGAAACATTTTTAGTTTGTGCTTTTTCCATCTGACTATATTTTGTTTTACGCTATGTATTTAGAGGACACGTCATAACAGTATATGTGTTCTCTTTAGCTTTCACCCCCAAGTTAAAACAAACAAAACAAAAAAAAACTAACAAATGGTGTGTGTGTGTGTGTGTTGCGGGTGAGGGTGGGGGTGGAGGTACGTGGTTGTCTGAGGGTTTCCGCGTAGTTGAAACTTCCAATCTTAAAAATCTCTCTCTCTCTCTCTCTCTCTCTCTCTCTCTCTCTCTCTCTCTCTCTCTCTCTCTCTCTCTCTCTCTCTCTCGCGCTCGCTCTGTATTTGTACGTGCGCGCGTGTGTGCGTGCGTGCGTGAATGCGTGAGTGCGCACGCCCGCGCGTTTGCAGATATTATTTTTAAAAAAATCATGACCAATGGCGCGTATGGGCATGTGTGGATCTCATATCCCTTCACTTCCAGCCATCTGCGAGGATCGCACTAAAACTTCAACAGTTGTGCATCACAGAACTGGGAGCAGTACTTTTGATAAAGAAAAGAAGAAGAAAGAAAACATAACCATGAGCCCATGCTTTGGTGTCATTTGTTTGATAAACTCACTCACAGACACTGGCGCCCACATACACAGCAGAGCGGACGAACGACAGGGAAGGGGAAGGGAGGGGGCAGGCGGGGGGGGGGGGGGTGTCTGAATTTCCCTCCCCTGGATGGTCAAAATTTGCATTTTCGCCATGTTGCTCCTCTCTCTTTTCCCCATCCCCTACCCTGGGGAGGGACCCCCAGACCCCCCTTTGAAAAGCCACTTCTGATGTGTGAATTATCCAACGGGTGGCGTTTCTTTCGTAAGAGAGAGACCACCACCACCCTCACCCTCATTTTAACACAAAAGGACAGCAGAGGTCCCCTGTAACCCCCCCCCCCCCCCATCTCCCTCTCGATTTATAAGTAGTTTGGAACTGAACACTCAACCATACCCGAGCCCTCCTCCCCCCCCCCCCCCATCCCTCAGCTTTTACCAAATATCCGCCGTATTTGTTTTACTTGTTTCAATTCATGCTGATGCCTGGGCACGTTTTCTCCCTTCTCCCACTGAGGGAGGTGTACCCCCCAGACCTCACCCTCACCTCTCTGGAACCCCCCTTCTCTTTTAATTGATCCGGCTCTACACACACACACACACACACACACACACACACACACACACGCGTCAGTTCTCACCTGCATCTCTGTCTAGGGGGTTCTCTTGTGTTGTCGGCTCTGGTCCTGGCGGAGGTCTCTGCGGGCGGGCAGTGCTCCCTCCTCCCGGCGGTTCTCTCTTCCCTGGCATGTCCTCTCCTTTCTGGTGCCTGTCGCTCTGTTCGCAGCGGTCGCCCTTGTTCCCCGTCTGGAATAAAAATCCCTCCATGATTTCTTTTTCTCGCTCATATTCCATCGTTTAAGCAAATCGTGGAAACGTACAATTTTTGTTGCACCCGGTGTACCGAACATGAGAAGCTGGGTGGTTTTTCGTTCTTTTTCTTGTCCTAAATGTTATCTGGTTTTGCCTGAAGAAGACCCAAGAGGTCGAAATGCATTGTGTCTTTGTCCTGTACTTTGTTGGTCTATGTCCTTGGCGGTAACTAACCCCCTCTCTTTCTAAATTTTTCTTCATTTTCCGCCCTCAGTCATTCCGTTTTGAAACCTAATTATTGATCCTTCTGTCGAGAGCTTGTCTTCTCTCTCACGGGGAGTAAATGTGGATGTAGCCAATTCTTCAAGGCTCTAGGCTTATTTGTGCGAGTTGTCTCCCTAGTTTCTTTTTTTTCAGAATAATCTGGTGTCTGGGGCAGAGCGGGATATGGACATTCGAGCATGTCGAATGTCTCTCCGCCTGTACAAGATCGCCCTACGCGTGCCATTGACATCACACAAGTCTGATCAGCCTCTACACAGGGGTGCCGTCAGTCAAATGGTTAGAGCATTTGCCCGCGGAGGCGACGGCTGTGAGTTCGAACCACACATGGGGTCGGATTTTTTTTTTTTTCGGCTCGAAAACCCTCTCTGTGCAGCAGTAAACGGATACCCGTTCACTTTAGAGAAGGTTAGAGACGGTGAAAAAGCAAGAGATAGGCTCCGCCTTCCACATGCCATGCCATAGACACGGTGAATCTCTGACTGTTCACTGCCCCTATGGTCGAAAGTCTACGAGAACTTTAGACCTTTCATTGGCGCAGTGCGGTGGTTAGTGTCGGGAGTCGCAGGCTGGGAGGTCGTAGGTTCGAGTCCCGTCAGAGGCGTTATCTCCCCCCCCCCCCCCCCCCCCACACACACACCACAATACCCCTAGCCGGATTTAGTCTAAAGTGAGCGTGATTTTTTTTTCTTAAGTCAAACAGAAGGACACGTCCACAGTCCCATTTCATTTTTTAATGGACAACTGGTACCAACAGAAAGACACGTCCACAGTCCCATTTCATTCACTTAATGGACAACTGGTACTGAAACCCAGCAAGACACGTGGATGCTCAAAATGGAATCTGTGATCTGAAATAGAGACAATTTGACCCAAACATTTAGATTTGTTGTTTTTGCTTGTTTGTGGATGCAGGTTTCTTTTTAACAACATGTTCAGGGTAGACCAAGTACTGGCAAAACATTTAAACAGTCACGGTCAATTTATTCCCAGTTCTCTCTCAAGCTCCTTTTAAAATTTTTTTTTTAAGATCAAACCAAATATGAATATGCTAAATGCGCATATTACAGCTTGAGGCAAACAAATGTTAATTACTTTATTTGGGGACTCAGCTACCACAGTGTGTGATGCTAGCGGGTCGGCCAGTCCCGCTGGTCTGCAAGTTGTCAAAATGTCAAAACTTGTAGCCGGACAATTAAAATCCCTTCTTTTACAAAAAAAAAAAGGAAGTGGGATTGGGTGGGAGGCTAACAGCTCTATTCACCGTTTTTTCTTTATATAGTTAGATTTATTGTTCACATGCCCTCCTCCCCCCCCCCCCCCCCCCCCCCCCCCCTCCACAAAAAAAACAAGGTCATATGTCTGTGCTCACAATACGGACGGAGGGAAGGAAAGAGAACCCTTTTATGTTTGAAATAGGAAACCGTTAAGAGAGTATGGGAGAGGAGGGTTTCCTTTCCTATCCCTCTTCCATACAAGTTGTGTGTGTGTGTGTGTGTGTGTGTGTGTGGGTGGGGGGGGGGGGGGGGGGGGGGGCGTTAAAAATCAAGGTCGGCATTGATGCAGTAAAACTTTGAGGATGCTTTGAAATGCCAAGGGGACATACGCCATTACCTTTTCATTTAACTAAAATACGCTTTAATATTGACGGAAAAAACTTAACGTAAAAAGGGTGTTAAAGTAAATTTTACAGGTGTCCAGGCGGGTGGAGAGAGAGCGACACGAGAGAGAGAGGAGAGAGAGGAGGGAGGGGGGGGGAGGAGAGAGACAGACAGAGAGAGACGAACGAACAAATGAACGGATAGGCGGGACGGTCAGACAGACACAAAGACAGGGGGAATGAAAATGAAAATATAAGAAAAAAATATAAAAAACGCATTGGACACAGAAATTTACAGACACCAAGCAGTGAAGCGCGCGCGCGCGCGCGCGCGAGAGAGAGAGAGAGAGAGAGAGAGAGAGAGAGAGAGAGAGAGAGAGAGAGAGAGAGGGTGGCTCCGAAACGAAAAAGCAAAAAAAGAAACTGAAGGAGATCAGTATGGAGGGGTGTGCATGTAAATCCTGCCTACATAAGCTTACCGATAATTGATTTAAAATTAGGAGATATGAGGTGTGGAAGGGCAGAGAGAAAAGAGAGAGGGGGGGAGGGAGGGGGAGGGGGAGAGAGAGGGGAGGGAGAGAGAGGGAGGAGAGGAGGGAGGCAGAGAGAGAGAGAGACAGACAGAGAGAGACGGGTAGAGACAGAGAGAGGGAGGAGGGATGGAGAGGGAGGGGGAGAGAGGATGGGCAGGGGGTAGGGGAGAGAGAGAGAGAGGAGGAGGGAGAGAGAGAGAGAGAGAGGGAGAAGGGAGAGAGAGAGATACAGAGAGAGAGAGAGAGAGAGGGAGAGACAGAGAGAGAAAACGGGGGGGGGAGGGATGGACGATGGAAATGCTTCTTGCTGGTAGCCAAGCAAGGGAAGCCACTCATCAGGAGGGAAGGAAGGGGGGGGGGGGGGGGGGGGGGAGAAGAGAGAGAGAGAGAGAGAGAGAGAGAGAGAGAGAGAGTTTTCCTGACAACTAAACCGTAATACTACAAGAGTTAAATTAATTTCATATCGTAAAAAAAAAAATGAATAAAGGTTGCTAGTTGCCAGCCATAAAGATAGTGGAGAAGGGGAGAGGCAAGGAGAGAATAAATCTGTTCAGACTTAGCTTTCCTCGAATCAGCAAACAAGGCCATTTCATCAGGCTACCCTAAACGAACCGATAGGTCATTTTTAAAAGAATCAATATTTTTCCTATCCCCCCCCCCCCCCCCCCCCCCCCCCCCCCCCATCCATCCACACACATCCTGCTGATTTAGGGAAGCTTGTCTTCTACCCCTCCCCCCTCCATTCTTCTTCCAGCCCCCCTATCCTTACTCAATTGAAAACAAAATTTATGTGCTTGACCCCCCCCCCCCCCCCCCCCCACACACACACCCCATCCCATAGCTTCAACTAAAGAAAATCGTAAAACATATTCAGCATACATTATTCTAGTCACCTCGCAGTTTAACTACTCCGCCCATCTCCTTACACACACACACACACACACACACACACACACACACACATCAAACCTTGGTAGTATGTTCAGAAGCGAGGGGGAGGGTGGGGAGGCGTGGCGGGGGAGGGGGGGGGGGCCGGAGAGGACAGTAGACATATTTCATCTTGCACGTCCCTTCCCCTAGAGCTCATCGTCAATACAGCCAATCTGATTTACTGAAATGCTCTGGCACACAGTTTTTTAAGTTTCTTTATCACGTCAGTGGGTTTTTTTTTTTTTTTTTTTTTTTTTTTTTTATCATTTCTGCAATCGAACTATCCTTGATATTTGACGGGAAGAAAGGTTTGGTACGGGAGTGGGGTTTCAAAGGTATTCTTCCCACAAAAAAAAAAATTTTTTATATATGTAGGCCCTTATTGTTTGATTTAAACGACAAAAAAATGAGGCCTTTGAGATCAGTTAAACTGGCACTTTACACACATTCAAAACTTCGGTGTGCTCTGATAGCTTCCCTTCAATTTTAACGTGGAATTGGGCATGACAACGAAATTAGTCTCTCTTTCAGGACCTTCATTTTCATGATGTGTTTATCAGTCGCAGGCTGCCAAACCGACTAAAGGCACACAGACTTTTCCTCTCTCTCGCTCTGTCACACTCACACTTACCGACTTTGACCAGCCCTTTGTCGTGTTATCCAACATCAGTAAAACACAATGGCTTAATAGTATTCGACAGACGATTCTTCTGAACGTTGTTCATCCTCCATCACTCCGACCAAGTCCCCCGTACTTCCGGCAGTCGACATCCGGCGCTACAATCATTCTAAATAATGATTGGTCAATAATATTATGTGAATGCATCTCATTATTCTACAGCCTTCATGCTAAAGGCGCGTGAACTCCGAATACCAGGTCAAAGCCCTAACGCCACACCCTCACATGCACGTGTTTCACATGGTGTCGAAAGTTGTCAAAAGTGAGCAGTGCTAGTTCACTGACTCTGCTTTGTGTGTGTGTGTGTGTGTGTGTGTGTTCGAGTGTGTACATGCTATCGTGCGTGTTTCTGTGTGAGTGTTAGCATCTCTCTCCCTCTCCCTCTCCTCCTCTCTCTCTCACACACACACACACACACACACACACACACGTCCCTCCAAAATACACACGCGCGCGCGCGCATGCGTGCGTGTATGTACATGCGTGTGGGTTGGTGAGAATTAGATGAGACGAGAGAGAGAGAGAGAGAGAGAAGAGAGAGAGAGAGACAGACAACAAACAGACAGACAAATGGAGGGACAGACCGACAGACAGACAGACAGAAAGAAAGAAGAGAAGAAGAAAGAAGAAGAAAAAAGGAAAAGACGATGAAAGAGGAGGAAGAAGAGAACGGGGAGAACGAGGAGGAGGTGAAGGTGGAGGAGAGAGAGAGAGAGGAAAAGGAAATGGACGGGAAAGAAGCAAAGAAAAGAAGGGGAAAGCAGCTGAGTTCAGTCAGCGTTGTTCATCCACCTCCATACCCCACTGCCCCCGCAATCCATCTCTGTGCACATCTTGTGACATTGTCCTAATCATGCACTCAGATGCATCGATCCGTTTCCTTTCTCTGTTTCTATTTCAGTTTCATTCCTTTTCCTTTTCCATTGCCATTTACTTTTCTCTCTTTTTTTTTTTTTTTTTTTTTTTTTTTTTTTTTCCGTTTCGCTTCCTGCTGCTTCCTTCTTTCGGCATCTTCCTTTTTCTACTCCTTCTCTCCCTTTTTCTTCTTCTCTTTTATTTTTGTTTGTTTTTCTTTCATGTTTCTATTTCGGTTTTTTTTTTCTCACTCTTTCCCTTCCATTGATTTCTTTCCCTTTTCCTGTCGATTTTAAAAAAAAAAAAGTTTACATTTTTTTTTGGTTTCATGTAATTGATTAGTTTTTCCTTTATTTTTTTTCCTTATTTTTGTATTTTTTCTCTCTATGTGCTTTTTTTTTTTTATTTTTGTTTCCACGATCCACTCCTTCCCCGTTCATTTTATCCGCCCTGATCTTTCTCGTTTTCTCTCATTTTCTTTTGATTTTTTCTCCTCAATTTTGTCTCTATGCTGATGTGCATGATGAGCATGTTGTGGAGAAAGGTATGTCACAGCCTTTAACTGTAGTTCTCTTTTACACTGACTGTCTTGATGACCGTTGACATTTGATATTCTAATGTTTTTTCTAATAATATGATACGATAGCTGTAGTTACTGTTTCTATAGGAACATCAATATTTTCTTGCTTGTGCTCACAAACGAATGGATATACGACTTCTGAACCTGATGACAAACCATGTAAACAATTCTACTCATCTGGTGCCCGATCACCTTTAGGGCGTCATATAAACTCAGAAAATGAGATAATCGCTCTCATGAAAACCAATATTGTTAACATTGCCTCCACTAATGAAGTGGTGTTTACGTCATCTTTGTCTTCGCTAGTTTGTGGTGGTAAGATTACGCGAAAATCTATCAAACGAAAACGAAACTTAGTGACAAGATAGAATTTGTCCCAAGGATGAACGCGTTGCATTTTAGTGCGGATCTGCGTCAAAGGTCAGATCCGTTATCCATTGAGCGTGATTATACAAAGCAAAACAAAACGTTAATAATACACTGAAAATGCAAAGTTTATAGAATTTTAGCAAAAGAACCCTTTAATTTAAGTGAAACTGAAAGGTTCTACAACGACTTTTGTTGTTGTTGCTGCTTCAAAAATTTTAACTCTTTTCTTTTTTTTTTTAATGGATTGTTCACGTGGAATGTGAACTGTATTTTCTAAATGAAATGTTTTGAAGATCTGTACTTTCTAGGGATTATATTTGCCAAAAAAAATATGCAGGAATCGATTTGAACACAAACGGTTTAGGGGACAAAGTAGATCTACAAAAAGAAATAAACAAATAAAAAAAAAAAAGCAAACCAACCAACCAACAAACAAACGAAAACTCCAACAAGAACAACAAAGCATTTTGACCAGTTGGTAACCCACTACAAAGGTTGGAAAAACAACAACACACACACACACACACACACACACACACACACACACGCCCGCGCACGCACACACGCGCGCGCGCGCGCACACACACACACACACACACACACACGGAGACACACACACTCACACACACGCTGCACTCTGAGAGAGAGAGAGAGAGAGAGAGAGAGAGAGAGAGAGAGAGAGAGAGAGAGAGAGAGAGAGAGAGAGAGAGAGAGACGCACATTTAGAGACATGAAGTTCGATTTCATGCCCTGTCAGAACTGCCGTTATCTCCGATCCCTTCAACTCTCTAATCCTTTCATCCCCGTCACTGGCAGCACAGCAAACCACAGAGTCTGGAACCAAGGAACATCTTGCAGCCTACCTCTGTACAATTTGGACAGGCTAAAGCCCCTCCGCGCTGGTAGACTCGCTGTACATTCTGACCCTTGCCCACTCAATGACTTAAACCCGTCACCCTGCAAAATATATCCGGAGATGAGAGGTTGTGTGTTGTGGCTGAAGTCGATCAGACACGGTGTGACCTTGTGGACAAACGATCAGCGCTATGACAGACACCACGTCATCTTTCTGTAAACTCAAACACTAACTGGGTTGGACACAGGGTGGTCTTTGGGGGACTGATCTGAATAAAGCCAGACAATCTTCAGTCCTCTGAATGTCAAACCCCAACGTCTGAAGTTTGACTGTCTAGCAAGCCAAGGATCCCTGGGGAAGAAGTAAGAGAGATACGCCTGACATGGCCAAAGTCTGGCCAGTGCCAGTGATGGACGTATCAATTGTCGAAAGCCATAGCATCAACAGTTGGTGAACTACAGCGCCGCCAAGTTCAGAATCACGAAAGAAACGAGCCTCGAGCTGTTTGTAAACCTCCACAGAACAGGGATAAAAGCACGAATACTGGGAAGCCTCCCTTCCCCCACCCCCACAAATAAAATTAATAAATAAATACGGAATACTCAAATGAGTAAACAAGTGAATAAACAAAAGAGACAGGACACAAAAAGAGCCAGGTTAGAAAATATAGTCCTCAGCCATCATGAAAATAGCGAAGCAAAGTTTTACAGCGGTGGGGTTAGACGGGGGCGAGACACGGTTTGAGGAGAGGGGGTGCGTGTGCTTTGGAGAGAGAGAGAGAGAGAGAGAGAGAGAGAGAGAGAGATATACCAACAGCGGTCAATGACGAAGCCAGCAGCAAAGCGATGGGTAAAACATGAAAGACAGGTTTGAATCGACTGATTCCACCCATTCAAATCACTCGCCGTTTGACGAGAAACATTATGCGCGAAAGAAGCGTTGTCAAATATCTCCAGTTTCGTCACGCAAAGAATAATGTCGCTATTCAGTTGTCACATTTATTTTGTCACTGTGAGTTACGTGTTCATTTCGACGGCTCAGTCGAAGGCTGAAATATGTGGCGTTTTGATCTTCACATCGATATACCACCGTCTGACATGGCGTATTCAGTGTGTGTGTGGTGTGTGTGTGTGTGTGTGTGTGTGTGGGTGTGTGTGTGTGTGTTGTGTGTGTGTGTGTGTGTGTGTGTGTGCGTGTGTGTGTGTGTGTGTTGAGTGTGTGTGTACGTGTGTGTGTGTGCGCGCGCGTGCGCGCGCGCGCATTTGTGTATATGTGCGTGTATGTGTATGTGCTGTGTGTGTGTGTGAAAGAGAGGGGGAGGGACAGAGACAGAGACAGAGAGAGAGAGAGAGAGGAAGGGAGAGACACAAAGACGCAGACAGACAGACAGACAGACACACATCCGACATATCACCACCACTGCTTCCTCTGTTTTCTGAAGTGAGAGTCACTCTAGGACACACAGAAACCCCCCAGCCCTGCTCCTTATCTTTTCCAAGTAACCAGTGAACATTAATGGAACAGTGTAACCGTGATGATGACCTTAACTCGACTGTGCAGTAACTAAAACGAACCTTTTCTTCTTTCCTTCTTTTTGAATCCAGTTGCTTGGTTAGATGCAGTCGGATTCCATTTGATTCAGGGAGTCTGAGACCAAAGTGGAGTCATGGTTTTTAATTAGCAGAACACAGAGTGTCTGATTGAACCATAAGAAGATTGCTATGTTGTGGTACGTCGTCTGAATTTTAGGGGGGGGGGGGGGGGGGGGGGATGAGAGGTGATCTTGTTTTCCTACCATATTCCTACATAACTTGACTCAAGAGAGAAAAGCCCATTAGTGATGGACATTTTAGCACTTTCATCACCTCTTATCCCTGATTCCATCATAGAAATCATCACCACATTGCTCAACGAACTCGTAATTTTGAACACATAAAAATACAATTTTTTTTTTTTTACCAAGCACATTTGTTTGATATTTTTGATTTGGTCTTGGAATTCAGTGACGTTTTCTCCACTGGCATTTTCTATACAAATAATGGAGATAGCGTATGAGCACTATGCGTCGTGTACGTGTCGAAATCATTTTAAAGTGTTCTTTTTGACAGTGAGGGACATTGGAGGGCATAGGTTTTCTTTGACTACCAGGGCTCCATAAACATACGCGCAGGTGGGATGCGTGTGCATGTGCCTGCGTGCGCGCCTCTGTGTGCATGTGTGTGTGTGTGTGTGTGTGTGTGAGCGTGTGCGTGCATGTGTGTGCGTGTATGTGTGTGTGATGTTTGTGTGTGCGTGTGTGTTGTGTGTGTGTGTGTGTGTGTGTGTGTGTGGTGTGTGTGTGTGCAAGACCAAAGAACTGAAACCAGGTAATTGTTATTCCGCAGTCGTGGAAAAAAAACAGCGAGTGCAAATATGATGAAGACTGCAAAGGAGCCCGATGCGTGCGCGTACGCGTTGCACCGATTCGCGCACGTGTTAAATACACATGCCGTAAGTATACCTCCGCCTTTCTGTTAGCATAACAGTGTGCTGATTCAGTACCAAATAGGAATGCAGTGAGTGAACCCCCACCTCCACCCCCCCCTCATTTTCCAACCCCACATATCTCTCTCTCTCTCTCTCACACACACACACACACTCACTCTCTCTCTCCCTCTCTCTGTCTGTCTGTCTGTCTCTCTCTCTCTCTGTTCATCAAAACAGTAAACAAAGTCTCGAAACTCGAGTTCTTGCTAATGCCAATCAAAAACAGCCAGAAGTTGAATTTTCCTATAGAAGACGAGGATCAGTACCTGAGTGTAACGACCTGTAAATGCGTCAAGACGTTACAAAAACTGCAAGCAGTATAATAATCAGTTCAACGTAAGCTGCATGATAATCAGTCCAACGTCAGGTCTGTGGTAAGCTGCATGATAATCAGTCCAACGTCAGCTCTGTGGTAAGCTGCATAATAATCAGTCCAACGTCAGGTCTGTGGTAAGCTGCGTAATAATCAGTCCAACGTCAGCTCTGTGGTAAGCTGCATGAATATCGGTCCACGTCAGGTCTGTGGTAAGCTGCATAATAATCAGTCCAACGTCAGGTCTGTGGTAAGCTGCATGAATATCGGTCCAACGTCAGGTCTGTGGTAAGCTGCATAATAATCAGTCCAACGTCAGGTCTGTGGTAAGCTGCATGATAATCAGTCCAACGTCAGGTCTGTGGTAAGCTGCATGATAATCAGTCCAACGTCAGGTCTGTGGTAAGCTGCATGATAATCAGTCCGACATCAGGTCTGTGGTAAACAGAACAGCGCAGCAGCTGGCTCAAGGATGAGTCTGACGTCAGTTAAATCACAGTTTCTAGGGCCGGGACAGTGGGAGGGGGCCGGAGGGGGAGCTGTCGGAGGGTTACAATCAAATCTATTCAACGCATGGGCGTTATGAACAGACGAAGACTAGTTTTCTACCTTTGGAAGGCTTCAAAACGCCATGGGCTGCCAAGGGTTAATATATGGCATGCTGACATGATGGTGTGTGTTCCAAATCCTAACCAGAAAATGCATCTGTGTCTGCCTCGCGGCAGTGTTGGGGGAGAGGCATGCTTGGTATTCACAGTGAAGGCGATGAAGTCAAGGGGAATGGGTCGGAGGTTTGTTCTTGTGCGGCAGCCCCTCAGCGACGTCTGGGTAGGCCTACATACATAGTGTTTTGCTGAACGATGCCTTGTTTTGCACATTTCTTCTTATCCACTTCTTTATGAATATAGCGGTCCGCAGCTGCTTCGAGGTTGACACAATCATTTGTTGTGCAGCGAAACTACAACTGTGTTATACGAGAAGTAGACATGTACAATTTCTGTTCATTTATACACAGAGAGGAATATGTTACGAAAATATAAATTTATTGCATGTCATTTAAGTAATCTGCCATTCGTTTACGTGTACTTATGTTTACAGTATTGAGGTCTAGCATTGAACTATTGTGATTGAAATTGTCACCCTCTCTCTCTCTCTTTCACACACACACACACACACACACACACACACACACACACACACACACACACTCACTCTCTCTCTCTCTCTCTCCCCCGTACATGTGTGTGTGTGTGTGTGTGTGTGTGTGTGTGTGTGTGTGTGTGTGTGTGTGTGTGTGTGTGTGTGTGTGTGTGTTGTGTATCTGTGTGTGAGTGTATGTAGAGAACAAAACAAGGATATGGAGAAAACACAGTGAGTAAAAGAAAGAACTCATTGAGGTTACAATACGCAGTCGATGGAAGAGATGGCACTTATATAACATTCTGCTTCATGCCCAATGGATATCTGCTTAACACACACCACATCTTACTATGGAAAATGATAGCCATTACCGAGTGTGGTTTCATTTTATAATATGTTTTGTATGATACAGCTAAGCTGCAATAACCATTTAACAGAAACACGTTTTAAAAATCAGATCTTCACGTGGCGTGGAGATAACGCAAATGTGCCCCTTGGTTTCCTTTCTGAAAGTAGTTAAACATTGCCCCCAGTGGTATCGTTTACTATTTGTTAGTAATAATGAAACTATACTAGTTAGCTCCGGTTGTTCAGACTGTTCATAAATGCACCACACACACACACACACACACACACACACACACACACACGCGCGCGCGCGCGCCATGTATAGATAAGCAGAGAGAAAAAGAGAGAGAGAGAGAAAGAGACACTTGACACTTTGATATTTTATTGTCATTACCAAAGAGCTCTTTTGACAGGGGGGGGGGGGGGGGGGGGGGGGGGGGGGGGAACAGAACAAAACATGTCCCTCGACCATCCACTCAATTAAATGATGTCATTGTATTTTACTGATCTCTTCCGCATGCGATGAATGATAATATTCATTCAGATATCTCTTATAATGTATTATCTTAAATTCACTATCCTTCATCTGTCTAATTTTCAATGCTTCCGCGATGAATTCGCAACTGATTTAATTACAAGTTCATCATCTGATGATAACACGCCAGCGACATTTTGTCTTTTCGCTATATCTAACTGGAAAAATGAACAATTTGTCCGCACTTCATTATAAAGTGTACAGTGGAACAGAAAGTGTTCTTCGTCATCAATAATATGTCTACATGCAGGACAGGAGATTCTGTGGATGTTTCACATTCAAACCATCTTTGTTCGCATTAAAACCTAAAGTTCTCAACCTAAATCTTGCGTAATTTATTCTGTGCCATCTATCTGTTATGACATTGAGAAACTTTTCAGAATGGAAACACATTCTTAAATGAGAAAAACCAGCGATATTTTTTCTTTACTTTCCATATCTGAGTGCCATTCTGTTTAAAAGTGTATTACTCATCGTTTAGCGCACCAGAGTTGTCGATATCATCTTCATCATCACACAGCATGTCAACGTCAATGTCAGATGGCAAGTGTAAGCTGGGGGGGAGGACTGTCACTGACTCACTGTCTGTGTCGCACGGTGCCATGTCGATGCGCTGTGTTCCATCGTGGGGGCAGCGAACTCGGGTGCAGGCATGGGTACAGAGGAAGCGGGTTGGTGTGAACACGGACAAGTGTCAGCACAGGAATCTTTATTGTTGTTGTCACTTCTGTCGCCATTGTATATTAAAACTAGGGAGGGTCGGTAGGAACAGACCGGGCGACGAAGATACAGCCTCACTTGCCTTTTGCTTGCCATGTTCCTCGGCCCTTTTTCCTGTCCCTGTTGACCTGCCACGGACATGTTCTCCTGAACACTGCACTGTGAGCTGGGGGTCGCATAACAGGGGAATGAACGGACACAACCGAAAATGACAATACCATTCTTTCTACATTCGATGGAAGACCCTCAACGGGCATTTCACACGCTTTCTTGTGAAGACGATCAAAAATTATGGGAGCTATGAAAAGTTTGTCTTGCTGGCAACGAGACAAGGGAAGTCACTCATATATATATATATGAAAGAGAGAGAGAGAGAGAGAGAGAGAGAGAGAGAGAGAGCTGGGATGATCTGGGAAGGGTGGTGATGGACACAATAGCTACCAACATCATCCTCGCTACTCTCATTATGTATGCAAGTCACTCAGGTGTAAACTCAGGTGTGCAGCAATCAAGGAGAAAGGGTGTGTGTGTGTGTGTGTGTGTGTGTGTGTGTGTGTGTGTGCCCTGTGTGTGTGAAGACGGGTGGAAAGGGGGATGGGGAGTGGGAAGAAGAAGCAGAAAGGGAGAGGAGGAGGAGAAAACTTTAAAAAAAAAAAAAAAAAAAAAAAAAAAAAAATTCCTAACACTTGACCGTTTCCGAAACGAAGACCAAGCGGTGCAAATATTAGGACATGTGGTGTCAAGGGGAATAATCACTACGAATCTTACATTTCGCAAGTATGTTTACTTCCCTTACATGACATCCCGGCTTTGTTACATAGGCCTAGTGCAGTGGGCTGACCGATCAAGTGCAGTTCAAGTTTCCTTCCTCTGGACAGATTCCAGTTCTTCTGAATAAAGTCAGTTTAAAAGTGAGCTGACCGCAGGCGGAAAGTGATACAAACTTTGAAGAAAAATGACTATTCCGCTGAACGAAAGAGAACGAAGGAGCAACAAACAAGGTAACCTCTTTGTTCTTGTTTAGGCAAGGTAAAGTAAGGTAGGGTAATGTTGCTTATAGCCCAGCCGACTTCAAAGGGCCATATAAGGCCTGTCACCACGTTAGAATCAACTTACAAGTCATAAAAAACCAAAAACAACTTTCACACATCTCTTTAAAATACATCTAAAAGCGTATCAGAAACTTCGTTAAAAAAAACTTTCCTCCGTAAAATTCTAGATCAAATGAAAAATGCCAGCCTCTCTCAGAAACTTGAAGTAGGCAATATTCATGACAATGAAAGCAAAGAACGAGCAATTACTGACCTCCTCAAACGGGGCGCAAAATGGATGTGTCATTGATGAATGGATGACATCCGTTTGGCGCCCAATTTGAGGAGATAAGTGACTGTTCGTCCTTCGTTGTCTTGGATGTTGTCTGTCTTGCCTGAAGAATGCTAAAGAGGTCAGAACGCCGAGTGTGTTTCTTTTGTAATCTGTTTGTCTCTTTCGTTCGGCGGAATAGTAATTGTACTTTTAATTCTGCACCTGGGTCGGGATCATTACGTTCAAGGGCCTTGCGACATAAATTCAACGGGAGAGAGAGCGCGGGTACACAAGTCCCGCTGTTGAACTGGATCTGGATCTGGATAATTACGTCGCAGGAGCCAATCAACGGCTATGAAACACGACGGAACAGGGAGAGCGCAAAAAAACGGTTAAAAGGCCACCACTTATTCTAATTGTTTTCCATAGGTTCAAAGCTCAATGAGTAGCAACAACAGGTATCCACAAGTTAAAAAAAAAAAAGAGTTGAAAATAGAATGATGCTGGGAACTTTAAACAATAAACAAGTAGGGTAACTCTTGCTCCCATAAGAAAATCTAACAAAGAGTAACTTTAATTCAAGACTGGCACAGCCTTTTAACTTGAATAAAGTCAGACAAGTATGA
This sequence comes from Conus betulinus, assembly GCA_016801955.1. Lineage (NCBI taxonomy): Eukaryota > Metazoa > Mollusca > Gastropoda > Neogastropoda > Conidae > Conus > Conus betulinus. The sequence goes on along the minus strand of JADBJO010005624.1, from coordinate 108,532 downwards.
AGACAAACAATCTAATAGTGGGGGAAAAACAAGCGTTTGATACAAAGCATCTGGGTTTATTCATGTTCTAATGCGTGGTGCACGGACACTTTCATTCTGCTATGTTTGCTGCATAGTGTACTTTTAATTGAATGAAATACACACTCGCACCTTCCCTTCCTCCCTTTCCTCATCCCTCGCATCTACTCTGTGTGTGCATGCCTGCATGTATGCAAGTGCGCGCGTGCGTGTGTGTGCGTGTGCGTGTGTAAAAAAACAATATTTGGAAAATACAAAGTCAACATAGGCCATTGCAAAAATTGGACCGAACATAACTCGTATAGTGGCACAAAGTTTAGTATAGTATCTGGCATTAAGGTAGTCAATCAATAAAATACAAACTGTCAGTGGCACTTGTAAACTAATCATCAATCCAAAAGAAGAAGTCTCATTCATACCGAATGTCATGGATTATGTTTACACACAACTATCAACAAAAAAGGGACAAAATCAAAGAAAACAAACAACAACAAAACAAAAAAAACAAAAAAAAGAAAAAAACAAAAAAAAAAAACAAAAAAAAAAAAAACGGGCCAGAATAAATGAAAGCAAATATGATTCACGAAGACACCGCAGTCAATTCTCATGCAATCATTTAAGAAACGGACATGATTCCAAAAGTCACAGGTGAAGACAACCTTAATACTGATAAACCCTCCCCCATGCTACTCAAAATAGATTCTGCATACACTCAGTGTTCTCCCTTCCCTTTCCCCCTCACACACACACGCACGCACGCACACACGCACGCACGCACGCGCGCGCACACACACACACACACACACACACACGTCTGCATGTGTAGATAAACACACATGCACTTCCAAACACCGACGAAACAAGAACAATCTATATGTTGTGGAGTAATCACAGCGTCTTGTTTTACTTTAATACGTGCAATGGCGTATCAGTGATAGGCCCTTGCTGATATCTGGCAGTAAAAAAACCAGTAATCTTTTAAACAAAGACTAAAGTGACGCCAGACATCAAAAGTAAACAAATGATGTTTGAGGTCACTTATTTCCAGCCCACAGGACATCAGATAGGTTTTGGAAATCAATTTTCTTCCAAATTTGGTAAGATTAACATAACAATAACGACAATAATCTCGCTCACATCAAACATATAGAACTAGGTGCACAGAGACTGGTACACGAGCACATATACTGCACACACAGATATGAAGAAAACATATGTTTATCATAATGGCGTACCAAGGAAAGGCCATTGCAAAGATTGGACAGCAGCATAACTCATACAGTGGTACAGAGTTCAGACCAATGTCTGGCATTAAGGATAGTCCCATTCATACCGAACACACACACACACACACACACACACACACACACACACACACACACACACGTTTTAGAAATCTATTTCTTCAACATTTGATACAACTAATATAACAAAACGGTCAACAATTCCACTCACACCACACATACAGAACAAGCTTAACAGAAATTGGTACACGAGCATATACACTGCACACATAGATATGAAGAAAACATGTTTATCACCCATGGACTCGTCACGACAGGGTATGTTGCTGTAATATTTGCAATGGCCTACCAAGGAAAGGCAACTCACAGAGTAGTACAAAGTTCAGACCAGTATCTGGCATTAAGCATAGTCTTATTCATACCGAACACACACACACACACACACACACACACACACACACACACACACACACACACACACCTCTGAACGTGCAGATAAGCACACATGAATGTCCAAACACAGACAAAGCAAAAACAACCTATTTGTCAAGGAGTAATCACAGCATGCTGCTTTACTGTGATATTGGCGTGCAATAGGCCCTTGCAGATATTTGACAGTAAATCCATTCCTCTTTGAAATAAAGACCAAATCAACACCAGTCACTGAAATGGAAAAAAAAAACATGATAGTTGAGATCACACATTTGCAGCCCACAGGACATCGACAGACATGTTTTAGAAATCCATTTCCAACATTTGATACAGCTGATATAACAAAAACGGTCAACAATCCCACTCACACCACATACAGAACAAGGATTGCACAGACATGTACACTAGCACATATAATGCACACATTGATATGAAGAAAACATGCTTATCATGGACTCTTTAAAACAGGCTATGTTGCTGTCATATTTGCAGTGGCGTACTTGTGTGCTCTAAGCGCTTTACATTACCAACAACACAGACACACACACACACACTCACACACACACACACACACGCGCACCCGCGCAGGACCGCGCGCGTACACGTGCTCATGCATGACCATACACCTACGCTCTCAGACACCCGCTTGCACGCACTCACATCAACACGGCCAGCATGTACAAGCAACACAACCACCAGGCACTCACGTGTGCACGCAAAAACCCACTCAGACGCTCGGAAGGTGGATTGGGAAGTTAGGGAGAAGGGGGGTGGGGGTTACGACTGATGATAGAAGTTAGTTTTGACAACAGATTTGAAAGAAGAGGGTGAAGGTAGGTGTCTGACACTGATGGGAAGTGTATTCCAGACAGCTGGTCTTTGGAAGGAAAGAGAACGTTGACCAAAAGATTTTGTTCTGACAGAAGGAATGCGCAAGAGGCGACTGTCGGCAGAGGAACGAAGTTGACGGGATGGGATGTAGATGTGGAGGATGTCGGAAAGATATCTTGGTCCAGTGCCAGAAACAGAAGAGAAACAGATAGAAGCCAGCTTGTAGTCAGTTCGCCTCTGAATTGGAAGCCAGTGGAGGGACTGAAACAGAGGAGCGACATTTTACGTTTAGACGCCTTGCAAACAAGCCTGGCAGCGCTATTCTGAACCTTCTGCAGTTTATATATATATATACATACATATATCTCTCTCTCTCTCTCTCAGCGGCAATGCTCTTTCTGATCTACTCGGTAATTTCATCTAACCTCTTTCTCTCTCCGCCTGATTTTTCCTAAGTACTTTTCCTTCGATGGTAGTCTTGGAGAGATCTTGTCACGTACCTATAGCACCTTCTTTTCTTCACAGTGGTCAGCAGGCCTCTTCGCTGTCCACATGTCGGTTCTGTGGACCTGGTTGTTTGTGACATCAGACGCCCAGTATCTTCGAAACATTTCATCTCTGCCCATTCAATCGTCCTTTGCGGGTCTGCTGCCAGGTCCGTGGCTGGCAAGCACGTAGCAGGATTGAAAGAAACACTGCATAACAATATACCACGGCACCACTAGGTTGATGTAAACAATTTCATACTGTATGTGAACGTTGACCCACTTTCTTGTTTTCACGTGCGTATCAAGGTACAAAATCCTAAGTGAAGGTGGAAAGACTGAAACAGAGTTTTAGAATCCCAGTGGGCTCAAAGACAGGACCACAAATACAGGGTGGCTCATTTATTCATAAATTGAGTAACGCCATTAATACATTTTGCTAAAGAACAATTAAAATGATCAAGAAGTGGAAAGGAAGATGCGGTGGAATCTGTGTGAACTGAAATGTGGTTTTCTGGTTTTTCAAACCTTACTGTGCCTAAGGACGTTGTCAGGGATACACAGTATGTTGACGCATGCTTCCGATTGTCACAGGACCTGCATGTGTGGAACAGGACCTAGTATATCACGAACGCAAGTGTGTTTGAGTGAGTGGCAACAGTGTGTGTGTGTGTGTGTGTGTGAGAGAGAGAGAGAGAGAGAGAGAGAGAGAGAGAGAGAGAGAGAGAGTGTGTGTGTGTGTGAGAAGAGAGAGAGAGAGAGAGAGAGAGAGAGAGAGAGAGAGAGAGAGAGAGAGAGAGAGAGAGTGTGTGTGTGTGTGTGTGTGTGGTGTGTGTGTGTGTGTGTGTGTGTTCCCCCCCCCACTTCATCCCACCCCACCCCCTCCCTCTACACACCTGTATTTTTTTAATCAAGCTATGTGCATCGATGAGAATAGAAAAAAAAGCCTATTGCGCATTCGCATAGTCACACACACACACACACACACACACACACACACACACACATTTTATTCACGTCATGCGTGCAGGCGCAGGGAAGATTGGTGTATGATTCCTTGTTTTTTTGGATTAGGCCTATATACATGCTGAAAATCAAGTTTCTAGGATATCAAGTAGGATTTTAACGCGAGAGTATGGCCATTTACGCCTGTCCTTGATAGTTTGGTTGCAATTTTTTTTTTTTTTTGTGTTCTTTCAGGTCGACACACAAAGCGTGTTCCCTGGTCTGTTGTGTGTGTTAACATGTCCAGATCATTCCTTCTACAGCGGTGATCTGGACGATCGGTTCCGCTTGACCGACTTCTGAAACACAGGTGGCTAGTGTTTATGGACGAAGGCCGTTCACCCCTTCCTGTTCTGACCACGGGTGTGCCCGCGGTCAGTGATTGGAACTGTGGTCAGACCAACACAAATGGGTCCCTTACTGAGAGTCCACTGTACACCGTTCTATACATAATCAAACAGCCCGACAGGAAAACGTTTTGAGCTGGTTGCTGCTGCTCGGATGTGCTTTGATGCCCGTAGATAAGAAGATTTTTAAAGTATGGTGAAAAAAAAAACTATGTGTTCAAAGTCTGATCGACGCCCAGAACGTGTGTGTGTGTGTGTGTGTGTGTGTGTGTGTGTGTGTGTGTGTGTGTGTGTGTGTGTGTGTGTGTGTGTGTGTGTGTGTGTGTGTGTGCGCGTTTGTATGTGACAGAGAGAGAGAGTGAGACAGAGAGAGAGAGAGAGAGAACAGAGACAAGGGACAGAAAGAGAGAGATTGTGTGTGTGTGTTTGTGTGTAGGTGTTGTGATGTGATCTGATGTGATGTGATGTGTTGTGATGTGTGCGTGTGTGCATATGTATGTGAGTGTGTGTGTGTGTGCGCGCGCGCACGCGCACGAACGAACTCATGAACAAACGTCTGAACGAATAGATTTCGACTGACAATGTAAGAGCTGATTTTGAATCAGATAATATAAACATTTTTTTTCCCATGGAAAACAGGCATGCCAGAATAAAAAAATCTGCTGCTTTCAAATTGGCAAATAACTCTGCTGTACACATAGAGCATACTTTTGTAATATGGAATTTCTTTCTGATATTAAGCACTGGCATAACAGAAGAAGCCCCAACATCGGAAACGTCTAAAACAGGGAATCATATTTCCTTCGGTCTTTGGCATAGGATAACAGTAACAGATCATCGTTTCTAATACGATCTCGGTTAATAGAAGATGATCTCAGCCCTGCTAAGACAACAAGTTCTGAGCCAACGGGGAAACAGAATCACCTAAGGGCATGTACACCGTTTTTATGGATCTCTCTTGAAACACAGGTATCTCCATCCAGTTTAGTCATGACAAGATTTGGGATTGTTCTTCCTCTCACCGTAAAATTACAGGTGTAGCTTAATCTCTGTTAACACACCAATCTCCTGTACTTTCAAATCAGTTCAAAACAACACACAAACAGTGCACACATGCATGCGCACACGTGCGCACGCACCCGCAGACACACACAATAAACAGAGAGAGAGAGAGAGAGAGAGAGAGAGAGAGAGAGAGAGAGAGAGTCACATCTCTTGACATGAATAATAATTAGATTAGATTTTAAAAACGACAACTTGTTTAATTTTCATAATTAAGTCATCACCAATAAACCACAATAGTCTGGAATTATTTGGAAAATATAGAACATCTGGAATCCAAAAGAATGGACCCAAACCATACACAAAACACATCAAAAACATGCCACCAAAATATGTTGTTAACTGTAATAAAAGTATAAACTGTAATAAAAAGAATATCACAATAAAATCTGGTATCTGATATGATAATACATTTGCAAGACTAAATCCCAAGAATAAACCCTATCACAGTTAAAGAAAGAAAATAATTCCAAACCCAAATGTACGGAGAGAGAGACAGAGACACACACACACACACAGAGAAAGAGAGAGAGAGAGATTGCATGGAATGTCAAAAATTAAAAAGTGACCCCAAAATGTATACGAGAGAGAGAGAGAGAGAGAGAGAGAGAGAGAGAGAGAGAGAGAGAGAGAGAGAGAGAGAGAGTACCAAAACGAAAACGAATAATTTATTCAGATTAAGGCCAAAGCCAATACTGAAGGGTGACACCCGCAATACACGAATAAAGATGGACTGTCACTAAAAGAAATGAAAAAAAGGCAGCTGCACACATATACCATGCAAAACTATTATGAATATACTGTTCATAGTCGTTTATGTGCTTCATATATGTACATAGCAAGATCAAAGGGAACACGTTCATTTCTAGTCGCTAACAGCAAGTTGTGAGAGAAAGAGAGAGAGAGAGAGAGAGAGAGAGAGAGAGAGAGAGAGAGAGAGAGAGAGAGAGAGAGAGAGAGAGAGAGCTAGACATTCAGAGACAGAGAGAGATATTGATATTTGCACAGAAAATGTCAAAAAATCGAAAAGTGACCCTAAAATGTATACGTTAAAACCCACGTCAAAATCAAAATTTTAAAGAATGATAATAACGGTGCATTTCTTATTCACAAAAAATCCCTTCAGCTTCAGTAACATGTTGAAAGAATGGCATTAAGCAGGAAAGAATACCGTGCACAATGAATAAAGGAACAGTGCTCGTGGAAGAGGAAACAGAGCAGACTGAGAAAGAGAAGAGACAACACTGCTGCGGGACTGGCAACACGGTTCGTCGCCATGCAGGCGCTTTCACAAACAGCCACATGTGTTTCAGAATTCGGCGATTCTCCTAGCCCGAGACATATCAGGGATCCAGAGATAAAAAGATGCGAAAGTTTAGAACTGAAACTGAGAAGGATGGGTAAGTTTGACGTTTAATCAGTCTAGTCCTTGATTCATTTTTGTTCGGATTGAAATCCTCTTTATCTTCGACATAAAAAGATGAACACTGTCTTTAAGTGCCAGAGATCAGAACCGAATTCTAATTATGCGCCACCGCCGTTATTTTTCAAAGCTCTCCTTCAATATTAGAGTCACGTGATTGTTCGGCGATATAATTTCAGATCTCACTCTGTGGATGTGTTCTTTATTTTCGTTGTCTTTTTTTTTCCTGAGAAAAAAAGAAACAACTTTGATAACTTTCGCAGAAAGCTGAGGTGATGAATCGATGAGTCACAAAGACTGTCATGAGCAGCAAATTGAAATGAGGCAGCGATGATTTAATTTTTTAATCAATGACTGACCTGAAGAGCTCGGTCGTGCACTGTATGTAGAAATGAACGTCAAGTGATCGCCAGAGTTTAAATGGTCGAGTTCCAACGGGGTGCACGGCAGCGTCGTCGTCAACCATGGCAGGTAACGGTCAAAAAACTATGTAAGACAATGTCCAAAGTTCTCAAAGAAGTGGCTTTCCGAAAACTAGGGCAGTGACGGTCCAAAAGTACGCAGATGACAGTTCAAACCCGATGGAGGTAACAGACCAAACCAACGGTAGTGAATGAGCAAACCTTTGGAAGCAACTGTCCTACCTTATGAATGCGAATGTCCAAAACCCATGGAAGTGACTGTCTCTGTTAAAACAAACTGAAGTAAATACCCCGCCTTAACTTTTAGAAGTGAATGTCGAAAATTTATGGCAGCGACTGTCGAAACTGACGGAAGTGGCTGTCGAAACTTATGGAAGTGGCTATCTGTTGTTTATCTTGCTTGAAAACGACGTAAGAGGTTTAAATGCGTCATGTTTTGTCTTGTGACTTGTTTGTCCTTGTTAACTGGTGGATTTACTTTAACTTCCTTTTCAAATCCTTATATTACGCAATTTTATCTCTTCATTATTAACATTTAATTTCAGAATGCAAAGTTTTATCTCCCCATGATAAACCATTTTTTTGTCTCTTGAAACTGCACAATTTGTTCTCCTAGTTCTATACGGTTTTATCTCCTAACACAATTTTATCTCCTTATACTGCTCACATTTGTCTAGTCATGAAACACACTTTCAAAATCTGACAAAACATGTCGGCAAAATCGCCCCATCATTTTGAAATCCTACTCCTTGTTTGACAGCAAGAGCAAAGTGAAGCCCCCCCCCCCCTCCCCCCTAAAAAAGTAAGAATCCTGAAAATAATCATAAATACTTTTTTGAACTGCCTATTTACGACAAGTGCTACCATACGTGTTTTCACTGTGTTTTTTTCCAATGTAATTGTTTAAATGAAGTCGATTAAATGTGTACTATGTTTGTGGTTATGTTTCTGATTAATGTATGAATGTGCCCATTTCATGTATCCCTGTGGAGGGGGTCGGGTGATGGTTGACTTTATTGTGTGCTTTTGTGTCATCACAACGTCGAGGCCCGTAGTCAGTGGTTACAGTGTTCGCCAAGGGCGCTGACGGCAGTGATGTGGAACCACTCGTGGAGTCGGATTTTTCCCCGCTTGAAAATGTTTGCTGTCTGCCTAGAAGTAAATAGGTACCTGGCTGAATTCAGGCCAGGTTAATGGCGACGGAAGGAGAGGGAAGGGCTCCGCCTTCCGTCATGACGTGGCCACGGCAAGGTGACCATCTGACAGTTCACTGCCCCTCGGCCTTATGGTATGACTTGAACTTACTCCTGTTTCCATGCTCTTCATTCAGTCAGTGTTGGACCCCCTAAGGGACACAGGCCCCACTCTTCTTTTGTTCTTAACATGATTACTCTTCTCGTATTCTAGTACTCCTTGTCTTCCGGCAGTTGAGCTACTCTTCACTGGTTCTTGACGATCGTGGTGAAGTTACATATAAGGTGGCTTTTGGGCGCCAACTGTTCACCGGCCGTCTTGTTATGTCCTTATCTCTCCCTCCGGCATTAACTGAAAGAGTCTTGACTGACATACAGACAGCGTGATATTAATTAACGGAACTAAGGATAGCGCAGTGTTGGCATGTTCTTCTACACAGGCTGTCCAAGTTCAGGAAAGGCCATTCGCATGAGGTTAGGACACAGTCTTCCTCCATCTTTTTCTCTGGCTCCATGCATGACTTTTCCTTGCCCATTATCATCTGTAGCAGAACTGCCTCCCGACCTCCCTACGTTTTTTTCACCCTTGACTGGATTTCCACTCCAAGACTCACTATGACTCACACCGCGGCACCATCTTTGCAGAAGTCGCTCAGTCGTCCTTCTTTCTCCTCTCAATTCCTGCTTTCCCTTTTACGACTCCTTTCTATCCTCTTCCCTGACAGGGAAAGTGCTGGACTGAACGTTTTGACATACGCAGTAGGTTACACCACCTTTTTGCTGCGAAAAAAAAAAACAAAATCATTATTCTGATGGAGTCCACTATGGAAGTCTCACCGACTATCAACTCATCTTGAAATCCTTGGCAGTCGGTCCAAACCAAAGAGTGACACAGGAAAGGAAACAGTTCTGAACTTGACAAAAAAGAGGCAGTTTTCAAAATCAGTCCTTCACAAGAAAGGTGCATTGTGTGATTTCACCAGTGATGTGATGGCCATGTCCTCCGGGCAGAACTCTTCACGTCTGGTCCCCCTAGTGGCCCACTGCAGACAGGAACTCCATCCTACGCAAAAAGCAGGTGGCAACAACTGGGCGAACTACCCAGCGACACCAAATGTCAAAAAGCCTTTACGGGATGATTCTTTAATAAACGCACCACGCAAGCTTGCAATGTTTGACAATTTGGAGAGCATGTTTCTTCATCTACTGCTCTCTCTAAGTGTTATGGTTCATCTGTTTCATGTGTAAGATGCCGATTGAACTTGTGTGGTAGTTATACTAACCACATTGAAGACTCTATCTTGGACGCTGCTCTGTCGAAATTCAACAGCATGCATCAGTAATTTATTTTTTTTCTGTTAGTATACTCTTTTTATGTACAAAAACATTCCAAATGACCTGAAACTGGGGCACAGTTCCTGACACTAACTACAGCCAAGTAAGTCTATAGAGTTTATTGTGAATCAAGCAACTGAAGCTGCAGTAAAGAAGCATATAAAAACTGAAAAAAACATAAAAATGTTAACATCTTTTTTGTAAATATAAGTTTGAAGCATGCGATTTTATTTCAATAGATCAGTTCCAAACCGAAAAGCACGGGAAGATAAGGCTTGTCTTTCCACTGCAAACAGATGAAGATAAAGTTTGTCTTTCTACTACAAACAGAGTTCCTTTTTCTAACGATCGGATTATCGACTGCATGGACTGCAGGCCCAGTCTCATACCCATTATTTGGCCTTTCTCTCTCTGATTGAACTGTTAAGCCGACTGATTGGGACCAAACTGCTTTGGGCCCGCCCAGCAGCGACACTGTCCCCCAGAAAAACGGCAAAGTCACTCAGTTTGATAAACGCGAGCTCTAACACGGTCCCCCCCCCCCCCCCCCCCCCCCCCCTCTCTTTGCAGGTTTCCAAACAGTCTATTGATATAGACTGATAATATAAATGAAAAAGCTAGTTCGTTCTCCTTCTCCTCTCTTTCACCAGCTTGTGCTGCTTTAGCCAAAGCATTCTCATTTATCGTGATCTTTGATCAATGGAAATCCTTGATGAGGGGTCAACTGATCCCTGTATCTTGTTCTTATTGGGTTGAACCCTTGATACGCGCTCACGAACGTATGTACGCGCACGTATACGCGTACATACGGACCTCACACAGAGACAGACTGAAGAAGAAAGAGTGAGAGAGAGGACAAGCTGACAAACAGACAGAAACACATACAGCCAGCCAAGAAGAGACAAAAAAAGCGAGAGAGAGAGAGAGAGAGAGAGAGAGAGAGAGAGAGAGAGAGAGAGAGAGGTTACAGTCATAATTTACGCATCCGAACCGTTCTCGTCCCTCTAAACCCTTACTCCCTCGAACCCCTCTCCCACCCCTACTCTCTTCCCTGCCCTGCTATTCCGTCGGAGGCGCCCCTTGCTGCAGATACTTGATCTCGTCGAGGAGGCTCTTGATGACCTCTCTCTGCTCGCCCACCACGTCCATGAGCTTGTGCAGTCCTTGGGCTCGGTGGCCGCGTCGTCCTGAAACATGTTCGTCTTCTTTTTGCTAGCGGGGCCCAGGGACTGATCCAGATCTTTCTCCAGGTGTATGAGCCGCACCTTCATCTCGGCCTCCAGGTTCTTGTAGTCAGCGTCCAGCCTGTGGGCAGTTCATGAACGGCATGCATTAGCTTCGCTCCCGAAGGTCAAAGTCTCGTTCAAATCCTGCTGAGAGGATTGGTAAGTCTGTGAGCTAACAGTCCGCCTGACTGATGGGATGAAGGGGCTGGTTTATTGACATCAATTGGGGAGATGAAGGACTTGACGACTGACATATGTATTAGCCAGTGGGCTGGCGGTTCGCTAAATGACTGACAGATTTGTAGGTTGTTGGGCTGGTTGACTGCCGTGTGTTGACTTATGGGTTGTTGGGCTGGTTGACTGCCTTGTGTTGACTTATGGGTTGTTGGGCTGGTTGACTGCCTTGTGTTGACTTATGGGATGCTGGGCTGGTTGACTGCCTTGTATTGACTTATGGGTTGTTGGGCTGGTTGACTGCCTTGTGCTGACTTATGGGTTGTTGGGCTGGTTGACTGCCTTGTGTGTGACTTATGGGATGCTGGGCTGGTTGACTGCCTTGTGTTGACTTATGGTTGTTGGGCTGGTTGATTGACTTGTGTTGACTTACAGATTGTTGGGCTGGTTGACTTGTGTTGACTTATGGATTGTTGGGCTGGTTGACTGACTTGAGTTGATTTATGGATTGTTGGGCTGGTTGACTGACTTGTATCGAATGTTGGATTGTTAGACTGGTTGGCTGACTGACAGTTTTGAACCGACAGGTTGACGGGTTGGTTGACAATGTTACCTGATAAGATGCTATGCTCCTTTGGCTGGCTAACACACTTATTAACCATGGTTTGATGTGTTCGTTCACTAACAAGCAAACTTACTAAAATAACGTATTTATGGTCTGGCTGACTGTGTATTAACTGATGGGTTGATGCGCTAGCTGTTGAAGGGACTAATTAGCAAACTAATTAAGTTATGAGTCGGCGGACTGACCAACGTATTGGATGTATGAATTCATGGACTAGTTGTCATCTTATTAACTGATGCTTTGATTGACTGGTTGATTACCTGATAGATTTATCGACTGATGAGTTGATGAGCTGGTTGTCTAGGTGACAGAATGGACGGACTCGTTGACTTGCTTACTTGATGGGTGGACTGACTGTGCGAGTAAAGGACTGACTGAGTGATAGAGGCGGTGCAATGCATTTCAGATGAAAAGAGAGAAATCTGGAAGCCTGATTTCCATTAATGTGCTTTTCATGTCTTCATTTACTCATTCCTTATTTCATTATTCACTATCATTTCTGATCATGAGAGAAAGAGAGAACAAATGTGAGAAACAGTGTGCACCCATGAGCAAGAAATACAATGATTGTTTTCGAGACCTGGATAATGACAACAGGACCCAGACATTTTTTTGCGCGGCATCTCATGAAGAATTCCCCAAAGACCCCGAACGTACCTGAGGCTGTGGACGTTGCTCCGCTTGAGGTCGCTCAACTGCTTGCAGCTGGCACGCATCTCCTTGTCGCTGTCTCGCTGGATGCGCTGCAGGCGGAAGCGGACATCCTCCACCTGGGGTCTGCCACCACAGTCTCCACTGTCTCGATGTCCACGATCTGGCCGAACTTCTTCATCATCTCTCTCTGACAGGTCTGGTGCACACACACAAAGCAAGTGAGCGGACTGAGTAGCTGAAGGCTGGGCTGGAGGTCGATGGGTTTTAACGTGACGGGGGGTGTTGGGGGGCGCTTACATAGCTCTGGGGGTATTTTGGCTGTTTCATCTTGTGCTGTTGTTGCTTTGGTAGTGTCGGTGTAATGCTTGACACCCCCTCCCACCTCCATCTTTTCACTCTCCTGGGATTGTTACCCTCTTATTCTTGCCATTTGCTTTTGTCGGTCTCATCCTTCGTGCTCTTTCCATGGCATGACTCTCACGCCTTTCGTTTCCAGTGTGTCATGACACAGGCAACCAAGTCAGAATACACAATGGTCCTCCATGGACAGTTCGGTACCTTGAATCCCCTCCCCATAAATAGATCCACCCTATTACCTTCTGCCTCCTCCCTCTCCTTCTGCAAAGACGTTGCAATGATCTCCGCCCCCGTCCCTCGTGTATGTATGTGTGTGTGTGTGTGTGTGTGTGTGTGTGTGTGTGTGTGTGTGTGTGTGTGTGTGTGTGTGTACATGTCCATGTATGAACGCTGGCGCACATCCATATGTGTATGTGTGTGTGCGCGTGTTTGCATGCATGCGTATTCGAGTATGCAGTAATGCAAGTATGCACGCACTCGCACGTGTGTGTGACAGATGCAGTCAGTCAAATACACACAAGCAGAAACTGAAGCCAGGGGCTGAAACGAAAGAGAGTGGAAAGACAGAACAAGACCCATGCTTGCAGAAATTGGGGTGATGTATATGGCAGGGATTGGAACCCTATATCCCCTATTATCATTACCTCTTCTGTGTCAGTCAGCTTTTCCAGGAACAGGCGCCGCTCGTGCTGCAGGTGCACGTGCAACTTTCTTTCCTCTCGATGGTCTTCCTCTTTTCCTCCTTCTTCTCGTCTTTCAGCTCCAAGATGCGGTTCTGCCAGAGACAAGAGACATATAGTTTAGTTCCATTAGTCACTGAGACAGGCGGTTCATTCTGCCAGAGACAAGGATGGAAAGACCGATTCCTTCAGAAACATAGTCGGGATTTTTCTTATCGCCAGGGACAGACAAACAGACAGGAAGATTAGAAACAGCTCGAGTTCTTCTATAGCAGCACAGAAAAGAAAAGCGTTTCTGTCGAGAACAGAAACAGGCAGGGTGATTCTGACGCAGACACAAAAGGCACGATTCAAATAGAACAGAAATGGACAGGAACAATAGGATAGGAAAATTTTATCAAAGAGAGAAACGTAGGGCGATTTTGTCAGAGGCAGAGAGTGAAAGATCAAATCTGACATAGAAATAGACACAAAGAATTGGCATATATCCACATTTACTCCCAAGTACTCTTTCGCTTGATGTGCAGGAAGAAAACTTTCTCAAACTGGCATGTACCGGTGCATATGCAACTTTGTGAAAGCTGCTTTAGCGTACTTCACGCAGAAAAGTACACGGGGGTGAATGTGGATATTGCCACAGATTCCATTAGAAACAGTAAAGGTAAGGCGATTCTGTTGGAGACAGAGACATACAGGGCGATGATGATAGTGATAGAAACAAATGGGGAATTTCTTTAAAGAGACTGAAACAGCGTGATCTATTAAGAGACAAGAGACAGGGCAATGTTGTTAAGAGACAGAGAGATTGGGCGATTCTGATAGATATAATAACAGACAGGAAATTTCTTTGAAAGACTGAGGCAACGTGATTATAATCAAAGACAGAAAACACAGTGCGATTCTGTCATACGACACACAGAGAGAGACAGGCAATCCTGAAAGACACAGACAGACGGGGCGATTTAACAGGAGTCAGTTCCAGACAGACGGGCAGATGCTATAAGAGAGAAAAAACAGGCGATTCTATGACACATAAAGCGATTCTGACATGTAAAAAAGCAGACATGGATATTCTATGTCGTCGGAGACAGAGCGGTTCTGATAGAAATTGGACTGTTTGTTAGACACTGAGAGGTTAGTCTGTCTGTCAAAGACGGAGAAAACGATCCTATCAGACAAAGAGGACGATTATGCCACATAAACACAGACAGATGGATTCCCAAGATGACCGTGACATGAAGGACCCTACACAAAGATGGAACGATTCTATCACAGAGACATTAATGGGATTATGTCAGAGACTGGGACGGAACGATTCTATGAGGGAAACAGGCAGGGAGCAGACACAAAGAGAGTCTGTCAGACACTTGGCCATTGTGTCAGAGACCGTGATGCAGTGGTCAGCATGGAACTCCGGACTGAATGTGTCTGGGGTCCGATTCCCCGTCAGTCAGAGGCATGGGTGGGGTTTTCTGGCCTCAGCTGACGCCTGCCTGTTGGGTGTGTGTTATGGGCTCAAATGGAAGGCTGGAACCACAGAGCCGAGGTTCATCCTCTTTGATCATGGATACTCTCTCAGTGTTGCTAAAATTTCCTGACAGCACTGCAGATGTCTGTATCTCTCAGGCTTGGTTGGCGTCGGGACATACCATCAATGGAATCATAGAATATAGCCCTGTCATACAGTCTCTGACAAAAATGGTCACCATAGTATCATTGCCATCTTCCTTATCCTGGCTGATCATCTTTCAATCAAGTCTCATCATGTCCTGTTCTCCTGGTTATCTCACTTTTCGAGTTATTCACCACGTCCCGTTCATGGTGAGTTCGTGTTGCAGTCGTCCGAATGGGTAAGTTTGTTGTGAGGGGGGGGGGGGGGGGGGGGGGGGGGGAGACGTCTGGCTCATTGACTGTGCAGTTATTGTAGGGTGGGGGAGTGGGGATGAGGCTAGCCTAGTAATTGGTGTCCTGCATATGTTGGACCTGGCACCAGTGAAGAACGTTGACGTTTGGCTCGCCTGAAGCGCTTATGTACGATCTCTTTTTTTATAGACTACATAATATGGGATACTCACAGTAGCAACGAAGGGCGAAGAACATTGGAATGTAGAGTTAGTTTAGTATGTATCCACCAATACGTGTACATGCTTGGACACACACACACACACACACATACACACACACACACATACACACACACGCGCGCGCGCGCGCGCGCACACCCACCCACACTCGCACACATATACATACACTACCCGCAAGCATGCCCACAAGTACGCATTCGCGTTAATCACGGATCATCATAGATGTTTTCTGGTTTTCTCTTGCTTCTGAATTCAGTATCCGAGACTGCTATCACTGACCACTATGTCCGTTTCGTTAATAGCACTCATTGTCGGCAAAACCTTGACTGAAGATGACAACAATGATGGATACAAAGGACACTACAGCCTGCTCTCAATGGTTGTTACCGTTACGGGCATAGGAAGCACGGTGATTATGCCCACGATGACGATACCAATGACGACACCAAAAACAGCAATGAAAAAAAAAAACCTATAATTATTACCATCGTTATTAGTTATCAAACCTAACTGACATGCGCGTAACGAAAATGAGTGACGGCGATTGCCGTGATAGCTTCAGTACAGACTAGACGAAAAATGAAGACTGCTATTACCATGTGTGACATTACAATTACCATGTCAAAGTCGATGCTGATTAGGATGGGTAGGATGGAGGTGACAGGTATTGTTAGAGAATCTCCCCACCCTCTCCTTGGTCGAACCCTCGGGAGGAAAAGTGAAGTGCAGCCCTAGGTGGCAGTCAATCTGCTTTGCTCTGCGAGAAACTGTGGCACGTGATAACCGCATCTCCACACTCTTCCCATCTCCCCCTCGCCACCCACCCACTACACACACACACCTCAGCATGTTTTTTTTTTTCTCTGTAGCGTTGGTGAGCGACTGTACTCCGTCTCACATAGCCCCCTTTCTCTTCCCCACCTCCTACTCAATCTCCATCTGTCTCGGTCTCTCTCCCTCTCTCAACAGTCATCAGGTTTGGGTAGATTTTTCGGTTTCTGGGAGCCTGGTGTATCACATCCAATTTCCAGTCACTGGTCCCCTTTACTGTAACGATATAAAGGGTACATATCCTTCTCACCCCTTCCCAACATTCCCCCTCTTCCCCAGCCCTCTATTCCTTAGAAACTATGAGACCCCCCCCCCCCCCCCCACACACACACACACACACACACACACACACACACACACACACACACACACACCTACTGCCAAGCAACGGTGGACCCCAGCACCCACCTGCAGACGCAGCAGCTCATCTTCGGTGAGGAGAAGCTCGTCGGTGAGGGAGCGGAACTCGCCGTTGCGGCGCAAGCACTGAATCTGGTGGAGTTGTAGCGAGCACACGGTGTACAGATCGTTCACTCGCTTCTGTTTCTCCAGCTGCTGCCGATACAAATGGCCGCGCGCGTCACACACACACACACACACACACACACACACACACACACACACACACACACACACACACACACACACACGCGCGCGCGCACACACACACACACACACACACACACAACACATATGCACGTGAGTATTTGCGTACACTTAGGCATGCACACCGCATACCATGTAAGCACGCTCACACACAAACGTAGACGCTCACACGCACGTATTAACTCATGTGGGCACGCGCGCGCACAGACACACACGCACACACAAGAACACGCACACACATTGCATACATATTCATGCCCACATGCAAACAAATACATACGAAGCCACACATGCACACATATACTACGTAAATAAGGAGTGAGAGACACAGGTTATCCACATGAAAATGAATCTGCTGATTCCACACGTATAAAGCACCGGCTGCACTCTGGCGTCATGTTCCTGTGGAAAGTGTACCAACTTTCATTGAGGAAAACCGTTATGACAGAATGACATTTAATACAAAACAACGAATCAACATCCTATGCTGTTAAACACATGAATGTAATCCATTGTTGAAACTACGGCACGGTGTTCCATTCACTTTTTACAATAGTTTAGGCCTAGTCAATAAAACGTCACCATTGCGCGCGGACTGGTCCGTGCATGCTACACATTTAAATTCATGACTCCACATAAATGAATAACAGAAAATACAAAAATGGAGAAAGTCATTTTGGGACGCAGAGGAAGGTCAGACTGGGTAATGGTGGGTGGGTGGGTGGTGGTGGTGATTATCGACCAGTGTTTGGAGATGCCTGAAAACATGTTAATCCAACACATTTTTATGGCCTAACGTACAACACACAACGTGCCTAAAACACATACGAACAATGTAATGAACACCACGAAAATGGTATACAATATGCCTCAAAATACACCACAATTACAGAAGTCAAGAGGCCAAACAGACAGTACAACAGGTCTAAAACTATAGAAGAGAAAAGTAGAATACAATAGAAAATAGGCCTAAAATACAGTAGATAACAGGCCTAAAATGCACAAGTTAACAGGCCTAAAATACACAGGTTAACTGGCCTAGAATACACAAGTTAACAGGCCTAGAATACACAAGTTAACAGGCCTAAAATACACAAGTTAACAGGCCTAAAATACACTAGTTAACAGGCCTAAAAAATAAACAATTTAACAGGCCTAGAATACACAAGTTAACAGGCCTTGATACACAAGTTGACAGGCCTAAAATACAAGAGACAACAGGTCTCACATACAAGTAAAAAAAAAATAAAGATCAACATACATCACACCACAGATCAAAACCAGACGCTGGTTTAAAAAAAAAAAAGTAGACAACAGGCCGAAGAGACAGCGGACAGCGGGCCTGCAACAGACAGCAAGCCAACGATACGGTTGACAACAGCAGTCTAGCAGAATACATTGCTGCACAGTTGGGGTACAACACAGCGTCATAGACAGCATACAATACCGCGCAATACGGTTCACAACAGCACAGTGCAACAAAACGAAACAGCCCAACCTTAATGTGTTCGAACACGAGCGGGTAGCTCCACTGAGCTCTCTCTCCACCCTCACCGCCATCTCCGGTCCCCTTTCTTCACCATCGACCCTACTCACTCCCTTCCCACCCCCCCCCCCTATCCTTGTCCCCTCTCCGCCCCAGCCTATGAAAAGCGATCAGCTCCTTCTGGCCCTTGGTCAAGACGGACTCAGTGGCCTGCTTCTTCTTGGCCAAGGCCTCCATGTCTTTGACCATGTTCTCCCGGTTCCTCTTCAACTCCGTCGCCTGCTCGTCCAGGTCCAACCGCTCCTCTCTCAAGACGATCACCTGCACACGGTGGGACCAGCAAAAACTCTTCGTCCTCTTTGTGTTGTTGTGTCTCTACATTCAACAGAGAATTTGTACCGCTGTCTGTATATAAAAAAAAGTCTGTACGCCGTTGTTTGTTTTGAACAAGAGTATTCCAAAACAAAGCCTTGCGTTCCACTGTCTGTATTGAGCAAAGGTTTGTGCCCCATTGTCTGTGGTGTGGGAAGGTGCGAGTGCCTTTGTCCGTGTTGAACAAAGCTGTGTGTCGAAGTATCTGTTCTGAACAAAGGTTTACGTGCTACTATTTGTAGTGAACATAGATATTCTTCTATTGTTTGTACTGAACCAAGGTCTATACGCCCTTGTCCGTAGTTGAACACAGGTGTGCCTGTGTGTGTCCCACTGCATGAATTTGACAGAGCAAGAGTTCCATTGTCTACATTGAACCAAGTTGCTCCGCCATCTAAATTTAGCCAACGTCGTGTTCAGCTGTATTAATCAGAGGTATGTCTTCAATGACCTGCATGCAACAAAGAGAATGTTTCATTGCCAATGTTGAACATAGCTGTCCGCTCCATCGTCTGTACTTAACAAAGATTGAGTTAAACTGTTTGTTTTAAACAAAGATAAATGTTCCAAAGTCTGTACTGAACAAGTTGCGTATCCCATATTTTCTGCCTCCACGAGTCTGTATTGAACAAAGGCGTTGTCTAATTGTCTATATTAAACGAAGGTGTGTGTTCAATTATCTGTATTTAAGAAAGGTTTGTGTTCCATTGTCTGTTTTAACTAATGTGAATATTCCTATGAAAGAAAAAAAGCTCGGTCTCCATCATGTGCTATACATAAAAGTGTGCGTTCCATTGTTATCGTTGAACAAAGCCAGATATGCCTCATTCTCTATATCAAACAAAGCTATGCGTCTCACCAAAGGTAGCACGTACTCTCTTTGGTCTCACTCTCTGTATTGGGCGAAGCTATGTGCTTCGTTCTCAGAATGGTCAAAACTGTGAATCTAATTCTCTCTATTGGACAAAGTTGTAAGTCCCTATTCTCTGCACTGGATAAACAGTGAGCATCATTCTCTGACTGGATAAGCTGCGAGCACCATTCTCTGCACTGGATAAAGCAGTGAGCAACATTTTCTGCCCTGGATAACTCTCTGTGTCCATTCTCTCTACTGAACATGACTAAATGTTAAATTCCCTGTCCTGAAACTGTGTGCCCCATTCTCTGTATTGGACAAATGTATGTGTCCCATTCTCTGACCACTAGACAGCTGGCTACCCCATTCTCTATACTGGACAAACCTATGTCTCATTCTCTGCACTAGGCAAAGCGTGTTTTACAGTCTCTATTTCGAACGCAACTGCGTGTCATATTCTTTGTATCGAACAACGTTACGAATCCCACTCGCTACTGAGCAAAGTTGTGGATCCTATTCTTTGCACCGTGTCAAATGCTCTGTGCTGAACAAAGCTGTGCGTTCATTCTCTATATCAAAGCTGCACGTCCCTTTCTCTGTATTGGACAAAGTCATGTGTGTGCCATTCCCTGCCATGAACAATCACGTGCTTCCCTTTCTGTGTTGGACAAAGTTGTGTGTCATAAGCTCTGCACTGGACAGAGCTATGTGTCCCAGTCTCATAATGGTGCAAAGCTAGATGTCGCATATTCTGTTCTGAACATCCCCATGTGTCCCGTTCTCTACACTGGACAAAATCATGTGAATCGGACAAAGCTATGTGTCACATTCTCAAATAGGACAAAACTATCTGTCGCATTCTCTGCCTGCACTGAACAATGTTTGGCTTACTATCCTGTGCGTGTCTGTACTGATCAAAGCCGTGTGTTCCATCATCAAGCGTGTGCTTAACTGAACAAATCTGTGTGTCCCATCCCATGTGTGTATTGAAGAAAGCTATGCCTCATGCCCTGTGTGTGTGTGGCTCTTTCTCTGTCACATCCTGTCTGCACTGAACAAAGGTGTGTCCATCCTGCATGTATCTGTCTTGCACAAAGCTAAGTTTCAAAACGGAGTGACTGAGGGCAGAAAATGAAGCAAAATCTAGAGAGAGAGAGAGGGGGTAAGTTACCACCAAGGACATAGACAAAGTACAGGACAAGACACAATGCATTTCGACCTCTTGGGTCTTCTTCAGGCAAAAAAAATAACACCTAGGACAGTGAAAACAAAAAGAACAAGAAA
>JADBJO010005624.1:65000-82500 GCA_016801955.1 Conus betulinus | reverse complement strand
TAAAAGAAAAAAATGCCAATCGTTCAGGCTAGGTACGTGTTGTGCTCTCTCGGTTCACTTAGTTTCCAAGCCGAGCCGCCTCTAGGTCAGGTATTCGCACATTCTGTAAAAGAACTAAGCAGAATGAACATCGCATTCCAAAATGACGGCCGAGCCGCCTCTAGGTCAGGTATTCTTTCTGTACGAACTAAGCAGAATGAACATCGCATAAAATGACGGCCGCCTCTAGGTCAGGTATTCTTTCCGTACGAACTAAGCAGAATGAACATCGCATAAAATGACGTTCACGGAAAAAAACGTTTTTATTTCTTCCCTTTTTCTTTGCAGCATATCTTTCTTTCTTTCTATCCATCTGCCGCGCCCTCTCAGTGGCAGCATTCGTACACAGCTCACACTCATTCCCCAAGTCAGTCAGGCTTGTTCTATTCCTGTTACACAGAACACTATCGAAACCCGTCTGCCATCTGATCACCCACTACAGAAGACCATTCACTTCCAAAGTAAGCAGCAGTACCTCGTCTGATCAAACGGAAAAGAAAGGTAGCACATCAGCGCGGTAAGTTTACCGCTGCTTTGTCTTGACAGACTGATTCAGTCCCCTCCCCTCTCCCCCCACACCTCCAATCCCACCCCTCTCTTCCGCAACTCACGGCTCTCCCCCTACTCTCGTTGGGCTTGAAGATCGCTGCTGGTGTCCCTACAACTATGTAAAAACTGCATACAGATTCCCGACCAATCAGAGAACTTACTATTTATGGTATTGGAAAAAGGACAGCGCTACATTCTCTATGATGAGTTTCTCTCTGACCTCTAATCTTTTGTGACAAGATTTATTTTGTTTGCATCGAAGAATGCTGGCCTGGCCAAATCCTACGGATGATACTGTAAATGCAATACCAAGAGGAATCTTCCAGTTCGTCTGGAACAAGAAGACATAGATTTAACTGAGGAAAACAGCATACAAGAGTGTAGATCAAGTAGGTTAAGTATTCCAATCGCACGTTAATATGTGTATATATAAAAAACTATATGGATCAGAAAGCTTAGACGAAGCGTGCATAAATGGACTTGCAAAGTTTCTAAATACTAGAACTTTATTTCTGGAGAGAATGGAAACAATAGCAATATAGTCTTGTCTGATGTGTTTAAAGCATACGTACAGTTAGGAAAGAAGATACACTGTCAAAACAGCGGAAAAAAAATGGTCTCTGAATCATTGTTTTATAATTCTGGTATTTGATTAGGAACACACTTTCGTTTTTTTTTTTTTTTTTTTTTAAACTTTATAGAGTTTGGATTTAGAAAGATCCGTATCAAACTAGTACTTTATTGGATGACAATGGACAGTTTTTATCATTAAAATGGAAAAAAAAAAAGATGATGTCCACACAATCTTTGTTACGTGTATGATATTTGTAAATTGAGTTAAACTTATAAATGAATACGCAGAGCAGTTAGAAAACGAGAATTTTTCTGTGTATAACACCACTGAAATAGTTCATTTAGCCTCCTCAGTTCCAAAAGCCGGAGAGCAGTCAAATAACTGCTTGTTGAAAGATGACCAGACAACCGAATTGTTGCTATAAGTGGGACAGACGACAGACGCGAAACGTACGATATAACATTATCTTTAGGAAGATTATCACAATAAAAATGTGGAACTGAAATGGTTTCAGATCCGCATAATACATAGTTTCTGTTTCATCAAGGTGGTGTTACTGCGTGCGGACTAGTCCATATATGCTACACAACATCGCTAAAATTTGAAAAACCATACGCGTACTGCGTCTGATTTAAAGCTGATGGATAAATGAACTGATGAATAACACGCAGAATCATAGAAACTGATCTGTTGCTACCGAGTATAAAAATGGGAGTAGTAAGTGTTCTTTTTGTAATGCTGACATGGAAATCGTTCCACATTCTTCTGGAACTGCCCATTACGTTCAATCGTTTTGGATGGCGTTCAAAACAGCTCGGAACGAACGCTGTGCTTTGGCTTGTTCTTTTCGATTTAGTGAACGCCTTGTCGTGTTTGGTTGTGAAAATAGTGTTAGAACTCATGAAGTTATTGATCTGTCAGTACGTCTAGCCAAGTGGTTTATATATGGGTGTAAAATGAGAAAAGACTTATCAACAGCTGGGATGTTTACCCGTACCTTGAAATACAGGTACGAAATCGAAAAATATATTGCTAACACATCAAACGAATTATGACAAGACAGTCAAAGCCTGGAGCATCTGAACATTTTTGTTTACGTAGAAATATGTGCAGATTTTGTTTGCTTGCTTGTTTGCTTGCTTATTTTCCTCTGAAAAGGATGTAAATCTGTGCTTATTGTCACACCTGCCAAACAAATAAAGTTTCTTCGCTGTTATATATGTGTGTGTGTGTGTGTATATGTATATGTATATATATATATATATATATATAGAGAGAGAGAGAGAGAGAGAGAGAGAGAGAGAGAGATAATATTACAGATATATATTTATACATTTTTTTTGTAAGATGATGAAATTACAGCAGCAGTCTTCCGAGCCTCCTCCCCCCTTCCTCTCCCTGAAAAAAAAGCCTTGACGCGTGCAGGTGGTTCATGAATATGAAAAGGTTTCTGTTGTCTGTTTACATTCCATGAAGGAAAAGAAAAGAAAAAAAAGAATGTGTGAAAAGAAAATGACACAAACGAAAAAAAAAAAAAATCTGAATCAGAGACAGGGTTGAGTAAGCTTTCTCGCCCTTTGTCATATCTTTCATCTCAATTCGCAGAACTGCGCAGTTCACCAAATTACTGATACCTTTCTCTCAATCGGTTAAAACTAGTAGTGTCATCTACGCGCCTCTTGCACAACTCACCACACACACTGACGATGAGGGGAAAACGGAAAACCCAGTTCACAAATGCCACAGAACTGAAGACAAGTCACCTTCGTCGCTTCATGACTGATGCAGCGGGGATTCCATTCTGGCTTGGAGGTTTGTCTCTCACACTTCGCTTTAAAGAGTCTCAGTGTCAACCCGGCCCCAGAATTACAAAAAAAAAAAAAAAAAAAAAAAAAAAAAAAAAAAAAAAAAAAAAAAAGCCGGACCGACCAGTTCATACTACTTCAGCTTCATACCGTACTTGTCGAGGTAAGGTGGACCACATGGCAATATGTGGTCCTTGCTCTTCCCATGTTAGTTAATCACATTTTGTGCCCTGGGTAGGCTCGTACTGCCAGTATTTTTTTGTTTAAGTCACATTAATTCTGATGGGGTTCGAACTCTACCAGAACGCGACGCTAATCACTGCTTTGCGGCGGTTGGCGCAAGAGCAGATTTCTCGGATGAAAGAAAGTATGTACGTACTGCTTAAATTTTCACAAATGCAACGAAGTTGTCCATGAACGATGGACACTTACGGTATTTGGTGTGAGCGTAAGAAAAGAATGTGGTGGAGGTGGGGGGATTCTAGAGGAGCAAAAGAAGAAAAGGGAGGGGGGAAATCGGAAAAGGATTTTAATTGCCTGTGTAAAGCAATGACATAAGCCTGTCAAGTAACCACACACACGCGCGCGCACGCACACAGAGACAACAGATACACACACACAGCGCGTGCACCCCCTCTCCCCCTCCCACACACATACACAGACAACAGACACGCACACACGCATGCACACGCACACCACACACACAGAGACAACAGACAAAACACACACACACGCTACACACACACAGACAACACACACACACACACACACACACACACACACACACACACACCAGACAAAACACACACACACACACACACACACACACACACACACACACACACACACACACAGACAAAACACACACACACACACACACACACACACACACACACACACACACACACACACACACACACAGCCTCACTACCTCCTCGATATCCTTGACCAGTTTGCTCAACTGGGTCTGCAGCTGCTTCACGCTCTTGTCAGCGTCGATCTTCTGGTCCCGACTCTGATCTATCCGCTGCTGGATCTCCTCCTCCACGTGCTCACACTCCATCAGCAGCAGCTGCTCCTCTTGCAGCGTGGTCTGGCGTATCTCACCCCGCTTTAGTCAGCACGTCCAACTCGAACTTCTCGTGACGCAGCTGGCGGTGGTGCATATCGAAAAGCTGGGTCTTCTCCTGTTAGGGTGACGAAGCCAGCTCGTTGTAAGACAAAGTGGTAAGAGAACTGAATATTCGAGAACAATGTGGTTACGTCGGCTAGTTACTAAAAGGCAGTCTCAATCACTTGAAAAGCAAGAAAAATCAACAAATTCAGACAACAAGCAAGCTTTCTGAGACATGTTCCACTTCAACAGTGAAAACCATGAAATACTTTATATACTGCTGAACAATTAAGTAGTGGGGGAAAACAAGTGCAGGTTAACAATTCTTCCATCATTATAGAATAGAAGTAAATACTTTATATACAGAACAACTGCACTGAAAATGTAGCTGATTCTCAAAAGAGTGTTTAAACAACATGGCACGTACATTCACACAAACTGAGAGAATAAACTGCTGCAAAGATATAATTTTGTGGAATTAAAAATGTATCATACAGCATTCTTTGTGGTATCTTCCTAGTTTGAAATAATTTTGGGATGGAATAAGAAGAATATACAAAAAGAAATTGTGTGAATTTTGCGCCAGATTGTCATCAATTATGAGAAAAAAAAAACCTGATCAAACATTTACTCTAAAACCGTTATGGACAAAGTTCTCTGATATTTATTTTCAACATTTCTGTGTGAACTGATGCATTGACACTATAGAAAAACATAAGAAAAGGATAGGAATGCCTTGCTGCGACAAGGAATGGAAGCATTGTAGCACACTATACACACGCTAGATAACACGATACGTTTCAATCATATCATGTGATGTAACCAAGGTACTTTTTCCCCTTTTTTGTGCATGTTATTCCGTCACAGCTGTCAAAATTAAGTTCAATTTGATTCATGTTGATTACAGCCAAGCTGACCGCATAGGGCCTTACCAGGGCAGGGGCAGCCACCTCGTCACAGTCACCCTCTACGTAAATATCAAATAGGTGAAAAGATCACATGTACACAATTCATTAAAACGTATTTCCCATGAAAGCATGCTAAAACTGCTTTAAAATCTTCCTTCAAAAAAATCTGAGATTAGATGAAAAAGTTTTTTTCTATTTCAAAACTCAAAAATCACATCGAGTGGGACATATCTGAACAAGACTTTCACGGAGTCTGCCGCAGAGTGTTTATGTCTTAAATCATGTAATTCTATAAGAACATGTTTTTTTAAAGTAATTTCTATGACTCCACCGAACAATCGGACAAACGAATCACAAGACAAAAAAGTTCTTGGCCTGACCGTGCAGGTGTTCCAAGACACGAATGCAATTTGGCGCGCACCTCGATTCGTCCATTTCTGTTTCGTCAATGTTGTCTCATACAGGGAAAGTTCTATCGTCATATGAACAATTTTGTTTTGCCTTGTGATTCGTTTGTCCACATTGTTCGATGGAATCATAACAGTTTCTTTTAAAATGTGTTCAGACCCTCCACCTGCTGTCGCCTCACTCTGCAACTGTAAGAACATGTTTTGTAGTGAGTGCTACATGCAGTGCATCATGGAGCTTTCTCAGCTTTTAACAGATACAGGTGGGGGTAAAAGCATGGCCTGTGTGCAATCAGCGTAAACCTGTTTCTTCTTCACAGCCACCAGTGGCGCATGGCGTAAACTCTTTAAAGCTTGGACGTCAAATTTACCCATGATTGATTCTTATAATATTCCCCTTTTAGTTAAAAATATCTACCCCTTTCACACACTTCTGTTTTGTTTCTCAGATGTAATCACCGTTACAGCTTCATTTTAACTGTATTCAGCACTTTACTTCAAAATGACTAATATCGAGGTCTGCTTGCTTAACTGCTGATGTTGCATGTAAGAGGAAATTAATTTGTGTCAATTGTTCATATGACGATAGAGCTTTCCTGTATGGGACAAAAACGAACGAAACAGAGACTGCTCCCCCAAAATCATGTGCTATCTTCCAAACGGCGTAACGAGAGGCGCGCCAAATTGCATTCAAGTCACTGAACACATGCATGGTCAGGCCAAGAACATGTCAAAACTTCTGAGGGGTGCATGTTTTTTGTGTTTTTTTTTTTTTAATCGCGCCGTTCCACTTTCTTTTAGACTAGAAACAGCACAACCTAGACAGAGACTGGAAACAGCACAACCTAGACAGTGACTGGAAACAGCACAACCTAGATACAGACTGGAAACAGCACAACCTAGATACAGACTGGAAACAGCACACCTAGATAGACTGGAAACAGCACAACCTAGATAGAGACTGAAAACAGCACAACCTAGACAGAGTTTGGAAACACCACAGCTTTGACAGGGTGTTATTTTCGTTTGGCAGGGCCAAAAGCCCCCTTGTAGTGCGCTCTTTCCAATATCGTGCGATTCTCAATAGTAGTCTCTTCAGTCTGGTGTAGTAGTCTTTGTGTTCATGATCTTAAAAGCTCCGTCTTTCTCGGTGTCTGATTTGATTTTGATATAAGATTTGATCGAAAATTCAAATAAAAATCAGTTTTCTTCTCTTGACCCAGTGCTCATATCAGTCTTTTTGGAGATGTATCTTATGTATGAAAAGTATCTACTCACGAATATTCCGCCTGCGTTACCACGTCTCAAAACAATCATCTTTTCCCAACCATCCGGCGCAGCACCAGAACCCACCCAGAGACCCGTGAGCACGCACCTCGATCTCCTTCAGAATGACGGACTGCTCGTACTTCAGCTTGATCTGCTCCACGGCCTTCAGATCCTCCCACAGAGGCGAGGCGAAAAGCAAGCCGACATCCTCCACTCTCGTCACACGACCAGTCAGGCCCCCGCTCTCACCTCTTCGATGTCTAAATTCATGGACGACAGCGAAGGGGTGTGGGCTACTGTGGATTTCAGGGACTGGCGTTTGGACAAGTTCTCCTTGGCGATGGCCACCGAGCTTTTGCGGTTGCTCTTGAGGAAGGCGCTCTCCTTGCTCTCCCGCCGCTGCTGCTCCAGACGGGTACGGCGAATCTGTCGGGCCTCGTGCTTCAACAAGGCCTCGGTTCTGGCGTCGATCTTGAACTGGCCCCCGGGCTGTGGATCACAGGCAACGGCTTAAGCTCAGCAAGTTGAGAGGGTAGGGAGGAGAGTAAAGTGTATGGAGGATGGAATGGAAGGAGGTGAAGGTGGTAGAGAAGGAGGTTAAAGGGGAATCAAAGCGATACGTTTGGATGTAAACATGGTAAGAGAAGAAATAGGGGATGGTTTTAACGGTGTTAGGAAAGGAGTTGAACGGGTAGGGGAGAAGGATATGGCGGTAGAAATGAGTGTGGGTCGGCAGGGGAGGAGTTTGCCGTGGCTGGGAAGCTGGGTCAGACACACAGTGAAAAGGTTCAGACAGTAAAAGATGAGTTCCACGTGACAGGGGAGAAGACTGTGGTCACTGGAGATAAGATGAAGGTGGCGGGGAAGGAGGTTCAGGCAAGGAGCGAGGGTAAGGTGGTACAGAGTGGTAGGGGAGCATGTTAAGATGGCCGGAGAGGTTAAGGTGGCAGGGAAGGAGGTTCAGGCAAGGAGCGAAGGGTAAGGTGGTAGAGTGGTAAGGGAGCACTTTAGGATGGCTTGAGAGGTTAAGGTGGCAGGGAAGGAGGTTCAGGCAAGGAGCGAAGGGTAAGGTGGTAGAGTGGTAAGGGAGCACTTTAGGATGGCTTGAGAGGTTAAGGTGGCAGGGAAGGAGGCTCAGGCAAGGAGCGAAGGGTAAGGTGGTAGAGTGGTAAGGGAGCACTTTAGGATGGCTTGAGAGGTTAAGGTGGCAGGGAAGGAGGTTCAGGCAAGGAGCGAAGGGTAAGGTGGTACAGAGTGGTAAGGGAGCACGTTAGGATGGCTTGAGAGGTTAAGGTGGCAGGGAAGGAGGTTCAGGCAAGGAGCGAAGGGTAAGGTGGTACAGAGTGGTAAGGGAGCACGTTAGATGGCTTGAGAGGTTAAGGTGGCAGGGAAGGAGGTGAGGATAAGGTTTGCAGCAAGGGAAGGTTGTGAAAATGGTAGCGGTGGAGATTAGGATGGTAAATTAGGAAGGTCATTATTATGAGAGGAGGATGAAGTGAGACAGGGGAAGGTTAAGGTGACAGGGGGAGGGAGGTGACAAAATAGGACAGAAGGCTAAGCTGACGGGGAAAGGGGATCAGGTAATAGGGGCGGAGATTGAAGTGATATGGAAGAAAGTTAAAGTGGTAAGGATGAAGGATAGAATTCCAGTGACTGGAGATTAAGGAAACAGGGTAGAAAGGGGAGAGCTTCATGTAGCAGGGGACTGGAGGGGTGGTAGGGAGGCAGAACTGATTAACTGATTCTGAATTTGAGCAAAAAAAAAATTAATAAATATGGAATAAATATGCATCGTACACTGGACACACATATAAACGAGATCGGGGTGGTAACTTAGCCAATCAAATGTCTGACACCAGTTTAAGATATTGAGGAGGAAAAAACCGAATTAATTTAGTAAAAAAAAAAAAAAAAAGCCGATAGAAAACGGATGGGAAAAGGGAGGGATGGAATGCAAAACACGAAAAGAACAGAGAACAGTAAATTGCCAGTGTAGATCATTCCAGAAGATGGAGAGACTAAGACCTTGCGACACCCCAACAACGTCTCTTTGGTGGAACACTTTGTGTTTTCAGCTTTGCCTCAGCACGTTATTCGCGTTTGTTTTTTTCGTAGTATTTTAGTTTGAAAGAAGTTTACTGCTGGCCAAAAATTCTCGCACGAGAAATGTTTTTTATGCTGTGGAACACATTTCGAAAAAATCTTGTCAGAAAACGCCAAACAACAGTTTTCGTCCGACATTTTTTTTTCTTAGTCTAGCCATGGAAAATTAGCGTTGATGGAATTTTATTACTAGGTGATTTGATCGCACTAGGACCTTCCTTTGGAGCAAAATCCTCTCGAAGTTATTTGTATTTTTCCAGCCAAGCCACGGTACACATTCCCTGAAAGAACACAACGGATGGAACATTCATCATGTCCGGAATAAAACTGCAGAGCACCAAACGCATTTTAGATACATTTCTCTCTGCACTGAAAAAATGCCTTTTTAACCGAAAGTATGATTTCCTGTGTGACAAGTACACATAGCTTGTTTGCGAAAGAAGTGAAATCCCCATACAGTTGAAACTGAAGCATTTTTGTTGTTGTTGAGAGTCTACTTTAACGTACGTTTCTTGAACAAGTGTGTCAGCTCCTGAGTAACTTTGTTCGAAGGTAATTACTCCAAAGAGAATTTGCAAATTTCTCTTGGGAGGGTTTTTGCTTCTTCGGAATGATTTTCTCGTTTTATGAGTTTTGTGCCTATTTTGCACAAAGGTTAACTTCGAAACTAATTTTTTCATGTAACGGTTTTGTTTCTTTTGTTCTTTTTAAATTTCCTTTTTTTTCACTCTGAAAAAATTTCTGGTAAGGGATTTTATTCCAAGGAAAACTTCGTGAATAAGGATTTTTAACTGAGCGATGCATACAACAACATATGGAGATTTCGCGAGAGGGGTGGAGCGTGGAGGATCGTATATGAGCCACAGGCGTGGGGTGGGATGAGGGATCTGAAAAGGGTAAGGAGGGAGGGAAGGGGGAATAACCCGAACTCTGGTGTGACCTGTTCGTCCAGTCCCATGGCGGGGCACTTGGGCATGACCACTATCTGCTGCTGATCTAAGCGGTCGTGGATTTCAGCCAGGGTTCGGAGCCTCCTCCGAATCGCAGCCAGTGTCTGCACCTTCTCTTCGCGCAGTGCCAGCAGGCGTTTGTTGAAACTGCAAGAGAGAGGACAGTATAAAAAATTTTGAAAAAAAAAAAGCCTGAGCGCATCATCATATACTGTGTATGTTGCTTTTCTCATACTTTTTAATAAACATTTACTTTTAATTTTGCAGATGATTACATTTGCATGCATGTGAAAGGAAACGAAAAAGAAATACTAATCCATGTATAATTCTGAAAAATTTATGGATAAGTAACAAATAACGAGACAATCAACATAAACAGATTGTGTGTACCAACAGGCGTTCAGCTTATACATGAAAAACAAAACTGATAATATTAACGTTCATTATCCACGATTCTTATTGTTTTTGAAAACCGTATTACTTTCTATTCTCTAACACCTCAGCTTCTTCTTCTTCCGTTAGTATTGTTGTTATTACTACCACAACTGCCATTATCATTAACATTAGTATATGCAGACACCACCAAAACCAGCCCACACTAGTCACAGCGCCCTCCAACTCCAAACGCTACCTATTCCTAAAATACTGCCACTGAAAACTATAACGGATACGGAAAAGGCAAGTAATCTGAACCAACTTCTGCAAGTTCGTGACAGTATTTCGCAGTGTTCTTTATTTTTTTCCCCCGTAAAAAGAATTAAAAGGGAGTTCGTTGAAATTAAAAAAAAAAATTTCTGAAGAATTTCTAGATGTATAAATGTTACTGGTTAAAACTGATTCGTCCAGATTAATACGGTAAGTCAAAACAAAGGTAGAACTGTTCGTTTCGCTTGACTAGCTGATTAAGTGTGTTTAGTTACTAGAGTTCTTATCACACAACAGTGTTTACACAGCGTACACAAACAACAGTACTGAAGTATCTAGGCGGTTCGGTGTACACACCATGATAGCGTTTTTGGCACAGTATTGTTTATGGCGCATTAGACCAGCCTCCTCCAAGGAAAAACGTTTGGACCGTTGGTGCAAGAACAACTTAATCTTCATGGACGTTAAACGTTTGCAGATCTGCATAGGGAATAAAACTTTGTTTAAATCTGACACTTCTGCATTTAACCGATCGATATCTTCGTCCTGACTGAAGAAGGTCATACTGATTTGCAAGGACGTGGGTCTGGTCACACGTAATCTTCTTCGCTTTACAACTAACACGGCACCTATATAGCTCACTCAGACTTTTTTGTCTCTCACCAACGATTTTTCCTCCCACGTTCACCACTTTCTCAAGCACATTTCTGCTCTTCACAGTCAACCCCACCATACCAACACATAAATGAGAAAGTTAGAACAGATTCCAAGAAGCATGAATAAAATGTCCGAAGAATGTCAGTATTCACATGAAATGATCGCAGCTTGCGAAGACAATATAATCTGGTTTGACATTTTTTGTGGACATACTCAACATGGGATTTAAAATTCAGCTTATTATCTATAAAAGTTCCTAAATATTTGTATGATTCAACACGTTCTACTTCAGCACCTTTGATAAAAAGTGGTGGTACAGCTTTTGGATTCTTTCTAAAATCAATCAACATTTCTTTCGTTTTTGTTACATTCAGATCAAGATAGTTATGATCGCACCAGTCAACAAATTTGAACCTCCTGAAGTAAACAGAATCAGAGTTGGAAAGATCTACAAGTGCTGAGTCATCTGAATATTTAATGTACAAAGTTGAATCACTTCCTGAACAATCATTTGTGTACAGAGTAAAAAGCACTGGTGATAAAACAGTACCCTGGGGTGCGCCAGTTGAAATGACTCTGGAAGACGAAACAACACACTTTGATATCGAACAGACTGTGTCCTCTGTGTAAGAAAATCAATTATCCAAAGAATGAGCTTGTTACCCACATTTATGTTAATGAGTTTCTTTGCCATCAGATGTGGTTGTATGGTGTTGAATGCTGATGAGAAATCATAAAGAGAATGCGTACAAAGGAGGCAGGTTTTTCGAGGTGTGAAAAAAAAAGCATGATGGAGAAGTGTGAGTGTGGCATCATCTGTTGATCTGTTCTGTTGGTATGCGAACTGAAACGGGTCTTGGTACTGTGTAGTATCTTTTAAAAACATAACTGAGGACAATTCTTTCAAGACATTTCATTGCAACAGATGTGAGGGCAACTGGTCGGTAATCATTTAAACAGCTTGGGTTGCGTTTTTTGGGAACAGGACATACAGTGGCATTTTTCCATAAAACAGGAATTATACATTCTCTAAGTGACCAGGTAAACAAACGACTGTAAATAGGAGAGAGCTGAGAAGCACACACCTTCAACAATTTTCCACAGATATTATCAGGGCCCATTGCCTTTCTCACATTTAAACGTTTGAAAAAAAACTGAACATCATTTTTCTCAATCACAACAGAATCACTTCCATCAACATCGTTTTAAACATTGCTTTGGAGTTCTTCCTTCACTTCCTTTAATTCTTTACTAAAATCTTTATCATCAAATCTACAGTAAAAATCGTTCAGCTTTTCTGCAAATTGCTTCTGTTCTTTTGCTGTTTTTTTGTTACTAATATTTTGGTTTGAACATTTACCTGAACCTGATAAAACCTTTATTCCTTTCCATGCATCTCGCATATTTCCATTCTGGAACATGTTTTCAACTTTTCTTGTTGTAAGCTCTCTTTGATTCTTCAATCTCCGTTTGCAGTTTCTTTTGTACAACCTTACGATCGCTTTTATTGCCTGATTGAAAAGCTCTTTTTTTCTCATTTAGAGTTATTTTCAGAGATTTTGTAACCCAAGGTTTGTTGTTGGGAAATATTTTGATAGTTTTAGTAGGTACAATCATGTGTTCACAGAAAGAAATGTAGCTGGAAATAACATCGGTGGCTTCGTTAATGTCAAAACTAGAGAATTCAAAAACAAATTCCAATCTGTACATTCAAAACAAGCCTGTAATTCATCAACACTTTCTTGTGTCCAACACTGCACTTGCTTTTTAGTGATAGGTTGTGTTTTCATCGCCCCGTCGGCCATGGTGAGGCGGTAGGAGCCGGGCACCACGTAGCTGCTGTCCGACTTGAGGGGCCGGTCACCCAGCAGGTCCTTGGCCCGCTGGATGGCCTCCAGGTCCAGGGGGTCCTCCAGGTCGTCCGCCGGCTTCGTCGCCAGAAACTTCCTCCACGCGATCTTCCGTTTGGCTCGCTTCACGCGCTTTATGTGCACCTGCAGGGGAAGGGGTTAGGGAAAACTAATGATTAATGATTATTGCGATTATCTTGGTTTCGAAAAATGTTTATTTATTAAACTCTGGCCTCGTTGGGCTATCGGGAGTAAAAGAAAGGGAGGAGGGTTGGCGTTTAAGCTTAAATTTGAAATTCCTTTCGCACATCTGAATCGCGAGAGGCGTGCGTGCGTGTGTGCGTGCGGGCGTGTGTATGTGTGTGTGCGCGCACACGTGTGTGTGCAAAACTAATTATTAGAGAAGTCTGATTTCAGCGCTGCGCCTGATGGGAGATATTGGGCACTGAAGGAACTATGTAATTCTTCATCAAATTTATCACACACACACACACACACACACACACACACACACACACACACGTACACACATCTGAGTACAGATGCCATTGTTAATAGAAATATGACGTTGATCAGTTTGGGTAGCTATCACACGAGAGACCATGGCTAAGTTCTGACATCTTCTGATGAAGATCATAGAAGCAGCAATGGCCAAAACTGCAAAGCGAAAAGTTGTGACACCGTCTGTTTAAGATCATACAAGCAGCAGCCATTAAAACCGCAGACAAGAGAGGGGATGAGGGAGGGAGAGAAAGTGAGAGAGAGACAGACTGGGAGAGAGACTGACAGGCAGACAGAAAGACATATAGATAAACATAAAGACGACGGAAAGACAGGGAGACAAAATGTGCCTGTATGCATCCAGCGAGAGAGGGTGAGAAAGAGAGAGAGGGGGGGGGTGAGTAAGGGAGAAAAAAATGAAAAAGAAGACGCAGAGAGAGGGAGAGAGAGAAAGTGGGAGAAAAAAAAAGGACAGACAGAAGGACGAGAGAGAGAGAGAGAGAGAGAGAGAGAGAGAGAGAGAGAGAGCACACACACACACACACACACACACACAAAGTCTGACAGAGACACAAGAGAGACAAAGAAAGAGACAGAAGGGCACAGACAGTGAGAGAGACACAGACAGCAACACTGAGAGATAGCGACACAAAGAGAGAGAGTGACAGACAGACAGACAAAGAGAAAGACAGACAGAGAGAGAGAGAGCAGACAGACAGACAGACAGACAAACAGACAGACAGACAAACAGACAGACAGACTGAGGAAGAAAAAGAGAGAGAGAGAGACAGAGTCAGAGACAGACAGAAAGCGGTAGAGAAAAATGCGACGGAGAGACAGGCAGTAAAGAAAGTACTGACGAGAATCGGGGGGGGGGGGGGGGGGTGGTAGAGGTGACAGACAACACACAGAAAGCGCAGCAGGACAGAAGCCAGTCACCGCGAAAAGAGACTACACTGCACGGCGAACTGCATACAACCCGGCGGCAATGCCCCGCTGTCGGACCTCACGCGCCTCACCACCTTTTTTCAACAGGTACTGGATCCTCTCATTGGCACCCGCGATGTCCTCCAACTGAGCCGACGAGCCTAACAGACCCGCCAGCTCCGCCTCCAGGTCCTCCGTATCTTTGCTTGAGCTTCAGACAGACCCAGAAGAAGAAGAGGAATTATTCCGTCAATGCTTAAAGCAATAATGATGACAACTATGCTAACACTGTTACGCTTTCTTATATGTTTTTTTTTTCTCCGAATGAAATCTCCGCGGCTCGCTGCACTTCAGAACAGAGAACCTGATACAAATAAAACGAAACAAGCCCCACGTACACACTCAAGTGTGTGCATATATAATGCATGCGGCGCACACAACTACAAAACTACCACCAACATACAAAATTCATCACTCACTCACACACACACACACACACACACACACACACACACACACACATACACACACACAGCAGATCAAATCACTGTTTTCTTCCGGGCTCAAGCGATGAAACTAACACAGTTAATGGCCTTCAATCAGGCCACGTGCGTCTTCTTAGTATGCGTTGAAAAACAGAGAGCACAGCATGACAAAAGCGGACTCCAGTTCCGACTTCTACCATTAATTTAAAAGGCAACATCTACTTGTGCTGGTACCGACCCTTTGGGTGCTAAGTCAATGAAAAGAGACTGAGACACAGGCTGACCTTTACCCCTTTTTCTTTTTCGCATGGATGGCGAGCATGAAGTGAAATAAGGTTAAAACTCTAAAGAACAAGGTCAGATACTGTAGTCATTTTTGTCCCTCGTTCCCTCCTGTTATGTCTGTATGTCTATCTATCCAGCTGTATCTATCCACACACACACACACACACACACACACACACACACACACACACACACACACACACACACGCAAACACACACGCGCGCGCGCGCGCGCGCACGCACACACGGGTCGTGCTACGCCATTAGCCGCACAACGTAAATTTTCAAACAGGCCTATGCTTTCTGTGCTACCATGACTAAACCGGACGCTATGTCAGTACAAATTACATCCCTACCTTTGGAAAGTCCGGTGTCTGACACGTCTTTTCGGTCACTATTTGACTGTGTATAATTTTTGGTCTTTCTTTAATGACGTCATCTGGCTCATTTTCTGCCTTTGAGACACATTCTTCCTTTTTTTTTTCCATTAGAAAGTCTATCACAATGTCTTCCTCCGGTCACAATGTAAGCAATGTCAGATTTTTTTTTTTTTTCGCATTAACCTTGTTCTCTTGTAAACACTGTCCAGAGTGGGCATCAAATAGCTATTCGGCAAAGCCTAACCGCCCACATGGCCTCTTCGTGCCATTTCATCATTCCTTAACGTTGAAGTAAACTGGTGGCCAAACACTGAAGCCGAGTGGCTGATACCCTCGGCACGGCCTTTTGTCATCCAACTGAAGACTGTCACCAGTTTAGCTACCTTTATCTCTACGTTTTGACAGCCCTGAACAAGTCCTGCGTGGTTTGGTGAGCGAACTGAAATTAGGCTTTTTCTTACCCCTCATTGTATGTGCAAAGTCAACTCACACACACACACACACACACACACACACACCAATCCCCGGTACACACACACACACACACACACACACACACACACACACACACACACACACACACACTTCCCCGACACACACACACACACACACACACACACTCACACACAAACTCTCTCTCTCGCTCTCCCCCCCCCCCCCCCCCCACCCACTCACTCTTCCGATAAATCGTGCTCCGAGTGGGCCGCCACGACCCGCGAGGAACCAGGAAGGGTCGATTGTTCGGTCTTCTCCAGGCGATAGGAGTAAATCACGTGCGCAGTGCTTAGTGCGCGTACGCAGAAAAAGTCGCAGAGCATGTTCTTGCGGTAGTAGTCGTACACCTTCTTGTAGCCTAGCTCCGCCTTCTCCGTCTCCCAGGCCAGTTCCTTGTGCAGGAGTTCCAGCTGGGAGCAAACAAGACTTCCATGTTCCTCCAGATTTAGAATCCTACGGAGGTCTTTTCTCAGAAATAAACGTCGATCAATGCAACAATCTAGATTAAAGATGAAGCTAGGTGTGTTAAACCTTTATCCCCGTAGGGATGATTACTTGCAAATGGAAACAGGCATTCTGACTTGTCTTGCAACTTCTTTTATGTGAACGAATGATCTACTCTTACGAGGGCTAAATGCTCGTATATTCAACGTCTTACGACCTTTCAAACATCACACACACACACACACACACACACACACACACACACACACACACACACACACAGATAGATAGAGGAAGACATACACACAGATACAGAGATATAGACAGACAGACAGATAAATGGGTTAGAGGAAGACACACACACACACAAACAGCAGCACACACATAGGCCTACACACACACACACATACACTTGCACTCATTCACGCACACCCACACACACGTACACAACGCGCACCACACACACACACACATGCGCGTGTGCGGATGTGTGTGTGTGTGTGTGTGTGTGTGTGTGTGTGTGTGTGTGTGTGTGTGTGTGTGTGTGTAAGAGAGAGAGAGAGAGAGAGAGAGAGAGAGAGAGAGAGAGAGAGAGAGAGTCATAAATGGTGTAAATAAAACGACTTTTATATTCATCAAGACAGAACAAGTTGGCTTATTCTACGAGTGGACGAACAGCACGATCACATGACAAAATAAAACTAATGAAACAAAACACACAAGTTTTTCCACAACAAAACAAATACTGATCAATTTCCGTGACCATAACCCATTCTAGGTGACCAGGATGCTGGACAGGCAACAGAAACATTGATTGTTTCTGTGAATTTTTTTTTCTTCAGATCTTGTGATTTGGTAAATGAGAATTACAAAAGAAGAAAGCGCAAGTACCTTGGCACACTTTCAGATGAACAAATAAAGTTACATACAAAGACAGACTTCATTTACAGAAAATGCATATCGCCATTTATGGCTTCGAAACAAAGATGCTCTGCCTTTGCTGTATTAACATCAAATTTACAAACTGTCACACGCCTGAATTAGTTTTTACAGACTTTAAAAACGGGGTGTCTCAGTTTTTTTCAGAACCGTTCCAAATCTTTTATTGACCCG